>CM027469.1:11621018-11750227 GCA_015776775.1 Magallana hongkongensis
GTAAAATAATCCATCAAATTAACGGCAGGCGTCTAGATTTCCTCGGCAGGCGTATGGATTCTACGTAAGAGTTATCTATCTTTACCAACATTGAACATTTTTGCTAATTTTGTGCTAAATAATCAATATAAAGTCAACTTTTTGTTATTATGATACTTAATTTAGTTAAGTTAAATAAAATATCAAAGAAAATATTAAAATAATCCATCAGGTAAACGGCAGGCGTGCGGTTTTCTCTCGGCAGGCGTGTTTTCCCCGGCAGGCGTCGGCAGGCGTGTTTTAGTATGACCCCATGCCAACCCCTTTTTATGTTATTTTCTTCTCTCTTACATAATGAATTCAAGTCCATTTATATTTTGTAAAATAATTTAAGAATCAAAAGACACTGAACAAAAATTTGTTCATGCTAAGTCAGTGCAAGAAAAAATGTTGGACTATTCTGTTGTAGATTCTTTTTATCTATCACATAATTATGATTTTGATTATTGTAATTATTAATGTAAAAGACACAAAAGTTTTTGTTAAAGATATAATAAGAATTTTGTCGAAGGTCTGATTTAATATCTGAAGTATTTTACCAGACTCATTCATGCTGTGTTTTTGTTTGTTAATTGTTTCTTATTACCTCAAATAGGTCAATGCATTATCTCTATATTTAGCTTTTTTGCTGGATTAAGCTATTATAATATAGCTATTAGCTAATTCAGCTATTTTGACATAAAGTCATTTCAAAGTATTTAACTTTTGAAATATAAAAGCCAAAAAATTGTTGTCCTATCAACAACAGATACATGGACTACTATTTAATAATGATATACTAAAACAATTGCAGCATTTAATTACATTTTTTGAAAAACAGCTGAATTTGACTAACTGTACACTTCATTGTACCTGTACATGTTTTGCTGAGGCAGTGAAAATGATATAAAATTACTTCTTAATGTTGTAAATGATTGACAAGCAATTATTTTGTTGACAAAGGTAGACTATCATAGTGTAGGGATACGCTGTATCTGTTTGTTAATTAACACCTCAACAGCTGCCAAATTATTTTTGTCTTGATTACACCATCAAGAGGCTGCAGTTTGGAATTCTACTGAATCTCGTAATTAGTAAAGAAAATGTGTCAGACATTCATTCATCTTCATCACATTTTTTCAAGCTCGAAAAAATTGAAAATTGGTTTTGTATAGCTTAATAGCTTGTTTGTTTGGATTTTAAGTTTAAAGCACAATCTGGGTAAGTTCATACTTTATATCTGCAAGTGGTAGAAGTTGCGGGGTACAGTATTAAAATCTGTTGGGTTTTTTCACATGTGGCAAATTTAAGAAGAAAAAAAAACCTAATCTGTAAATTTTACTATTTGTGTTAAGCTATTTTTTTGTAACTGTAAGAGTTTTACATAGTACGCAATAACATTCAAATAAATTTTTTAGTTCATGTCAAAATCTTTTTCCACACAATCTTTGAGGTGTCTACATCATTGCATTTATGTTACCAAACCTAGTCTATTGACAACATATATAATGGACAACAGTTATGGAGCTATCTTTTATGTTTTATACTTTGCAGGTCTGGTTAAGTGTCTCCATTCATTGAAAGAAATCAAAATCTATGGAGACCATGTACCTCAACAGAAAACCGCCAACCATCGTGAAATAGCCTATTCCATTGAAAACTGTTAAATACATACCACCCCAAAGCAGTGTGGAAAAAACCCAAACATTTCTCTTTTCATCGGATCTGCAAAAATTTGTCAGTGACTGTAATTAACATGGGAACCAATCAAACGGACCTTTACAGAATCACTTGGCAGTCCTGTTGAAATAAAACATAGATGTTGTGTAGTAGGACTTTGACCCAAAGACTCTGACTCCTTTCTGTAATGTTCTTCTGTTGCTTTAAAAACTGCTGCTGAATGTTTTTAATTTGACTGTTGTTTACGCTTGTCACCATGGATACCAACCAGTGTCAAGTATGTGGAAACTTCTTCATCACCCTAACCTCCCTTAACAACCACATCGAGACACACAGCAAAAAAGAGCTGTACCACTGCATTCTGGGATTGCGGAACACCATTGCCATGTTGTCGCGGCAACCGTTGCCGGAGACAACCTACCAGGACAACATCACCGCGACAGACCTGTCACAAAACCACCACGCTCACACCACCAGCCAATCAGAAAAACCGACCACCAGCAATGCCAGCAGTGCCGTGTTGTCTATCCCATCATCCTCTGCTGCCTACGAAATCCACACAGGTGCTGACGGCTCACAGCCAGGTCTGATGCATGTGAAAACTGGTGCCTTGGAGAACTCTGTACCCATTACACCACCCAATCAGAACCTTGTCAACTCTGAACCGCACGCCACGGAAACCATATCCACACACCACAATGCAGAGCCTTTGCAGAGTGTGGCAGCTGCCGGGATTGGTTCCGTGGATTCTGTTCACTCTGAGCCTACCACCGCGGACATGTTGACCTGTCCGATATGTAAGAAGAAGTTAACATCGTCCTATACGCTGTATCGACACATGCAGAGTCACTACGACAAGCAGGCTGATTCCTGTCAAGTCTGTGGGAAAGAATTTGTTGGTATGTACATAATTTTACATCCATCGTTCAAACATGCTTCAAAATTTTCAATTACTGGTATATTGTTTTAAGCTTTATAAAAATATGTTGGAAGAAGCAAGTTGACCAATGATTTCAATTATCCTGGAGCTTACTTAATTTATGGTAAATGGTTTCACATTATTTCTTTTCCATTCAACAACATGTAGGAAAAACATTTTATGATACCTCAACCATTTGGCACCATCAAAGTAAAGATTTTGCTGATTTGATGAACGTTTTGTATCATTTATAGGTAAGAGAAGTTTGGTTGTACACATGAGGACCCATACAGGGGAGCGGCCTTACAAATGCAACACCTGTGGGAAGCAGTTTGCACAATACGGCACTCTGTATCGGCACCGCCAGATCCACAACAAAGGGGACGCTGCCAGCAATAGTCAGTCAGCCACCACCGCCACCACCTCAACGGCTGCCACCGTCCCCCCACTCCCTCCACCGGACCCCACAGAAACCGCCCCCATGGAGGACCCCACCAATCAGAAACAACACTTACAACAACAGCACCACCACCACCACTCTGCCAGTCTGAAACATCTCAACAACACCACTCAGTCTTTGGCGACTGGAGGTCCAAACTCGGGTCCAGAGAATGGGCAGGAATTGTCTGCTGAGCACAGGCAAGAGAGGATGGGTCTGCCCATCGTAGAGCACAGGGAAAGTTCAGAGGTCCTGCGACCGCCCGAGAAAACAACCATTCTTAGCGTGCCCAGCACAGAGAACATGACCCACGATCAACAGGAGATGGGGGAGAGTTCGGCTTACCCAAACACGCAGCATGTGTCCGATACTGACGCAATAAATAATCTGTTGTACCAGCATGTGTTTGGGGACCAGCAGCAATTTCTACAAGGCTATCTCCAGAATCAGCTTTTTGCCCAGACCCTGGCCAGGTTTCCAAACTGGGGTTCGGAATTCGCTTTGATGGCCGGATATCCTGGATACGCGGGTCTAGATTATAAGAAGCCCGAACAGGATCAGAACTACGATATGGCAGCGTTGCCGAATCCGCAAGTGGAGAAAGCTCGAAATAATGATCCAGCAGCGGAACAACTCCAGGACACATTTAGTGATAACTCTGTCACCTCTTCCAAATCGGAACGTCTGGAGTCCTTTTCTAGTCTCACAGAGTCACTTCTACGCCGCAGAAACCAAAGCCCCGTCGTGACCTCGGTCAATTCTGTGGTCGGTCCAGGAATTTCCTCCACTTCGGCCCTCCCTGACCCTCCAAGTTCTGGGTACCCCTCCACCCTTGGGATTCAGCCTCCCCCTCCCCCAAGCTATGAGGCAGCCGTTCAGCAGTCTCTTGGATCACCAGCATTGTTGAACACCCCAGTTGTTGAAAACGACCAAAGCCAGAGCTCATCTTCTGCCGCGGCGGCTGTGAACATGACCGTCGAGCTATCATGCAAAGTGTGTGCCCAGAAGTTCCAAACCTCTGCTGAGCTCACCAAACACATGAGCATTCACAATGAGAAAAACTTTGTTTGGTGTCAAGTGTGCCACAGTAAGTTCACCACGCCTTTCTCTCTGCGTCGCCACATGAAGATTCACACGGGGGAAAGAGACGAGGTGTGCGGTGTATGCGGTAAACGCTTTATTGACAAGCCCAGGCTAGTGGTACACATGCGCACGCATACTGGCGAGAAACCATATGCTTGTTCCATCTGTCCAAAAACCTTCTCCCGGCGGGAAGTGCTGAAACGCCACGAAAAGACGCACTCCACCTTCAAGCCTGTGGATGCCTCCACCCCAAAGTCAACTTACGATGAGTTACCGCGGAAACAGGAGGTGGAGGTGAGGAAGCAAGAAACAGAGCACTCCCAAATGGATTCTGGGATGTATCTGACATTCGACGAAGACAAAGTGGCAATGACGACATATCTACCGAGTGAACAACATCATCCTCCTCATCCGGAGCATCAGGATCTAGAGAATGTGTCGGCCGTCTCCGAGCCGGATAACTGCCGTTAATGAAAGCCGGTACATGTACACTGGGGAGGGCATCAAGTCCAGCACACCACCAGTGAATGACATCATGTACCAACACGAGGACGTACCCATAATGCCACAACAGGAAGAGGTGTCGGCGGAAACCAGCGAATCGGAGCCAGACTTCTCCGAAAATCCGGAGAGTCAACAGGAGCAGGCTACAGACACACCGTCAGATTCCGGAAGTGGGAAAGAGGTGGAAATTGACCGGGACTCTCGGGCCATGAACGAAATCAACGACATGTTGATGAGGAACTTCACCAGTAAGGTTGACGGGGCGAAGCCCTACCAGTGCGACGTGTGCAACAGGAAGTACACGATGCAGTCCTGTCTGCGGCGACATATGCTGGTCCACACGGGGCTGAAACCAAACAGATGCCAGGTCTGTGGCAAATCGTTTGTGGAGAAACAACAACTACTAGTCCATTTCAGGTCAGTTTCATTTACACACATGCCTTAATGATTACCACTGCACATCAATTTCCACTGCACATTTCCACTACGCAAACACTTCTAATATCCACAGACACAATACTGCACAGACAATCCAATTGTACTGATTTCCACTGCACCGATTTTCCTCTACATTGAGGATATTTCCACTGCACAAATCTATCTGATGCTCACAAATACTACTGCAAACATAGCACTATGCACTGATATTTCCTCTGCACTTATATTTCAAGCAAAATGAGCTGTATTTTTTACAATTTTAGTTTGCTGCAAAAACCTGCTAGTATGCTAAGTCTGCATGTAACTTAAATTTTTATGATAAATAAGATTTGAAAAAAATCATTAATTTTTGTCAGAAAAGATTTCTCTTCTAAGGAATATGTATATAGCAGTTCAATTTTTGTACAGGACGACAATAATACAATTTTGCTTTAATTAAGGTTTCTTAACAGCTTTTCCAAATAAAACAATCCATACACTTCTAGGAACATGCAGCGGTTGGGTGAATCCTTTGAATACATTTAAATGCCATTAACCATGTTAATGCCATTAACTTATTAAAACTATATACATATCTTTTTTGTCAAAATGATAGCTAGTACAAATATAAAGATGATATGACAATATGTATACGTTGTTAGTATTTCACTAGGGTTTTTCACTTTATATTGATGCAGCAGACCCCAAGATCATGAAGCAAACTTAGACTTAAGTCAAAAATTGTAAACTGTCTTAATGTCTCTTGATTGAAAACACTGACAAAATTGAAATGCTATTTATATTGTCCTGATATAATGTTGAGAATTACAAATTTCATTCATCATTTTATATTAAACCATTATTTTATGACTGATTGAAATTTTGACTTAAGACTGAAATTGCTTCATGATCCTGAGGTCAGAACTGATCGTCTTTAATTACGGTAATAAGAATATTTCTTATTAAATTCTTGATCCTCTTTATTTATAGAATACACACAGGAGAGAGACCCCATCAGTGCTCTGTCTGTGGCAAGCGCTTCACACAGTACGGGACCCTACACAACCACATGCAGGTAATTAAAGGGGTTAAAGGTCGGGGTCAAAGGTCATGCAAAGTTTTGTTGGCCCATTTCCAAACATCTTTGACATTCTGCTTATTTTTCTACCAATTCTTGGAAAGAACCAGGCTATTGGACCTTAAAACTATAAGACGAGTTCAATTTTTTCTCACTCTCACTATTGCACTAGTATATTCTGTGGAATCATTAAAATTCATTTTTTCGTGGATTGCATAAATTTTACAGGTTTGTGGGGACGTAATTTTGTGTTTTATCTTAAACCTACAAAAGGAAAAAAGACTTTATAATCCTAGTTTATTAATTCATGGAGGATGTTAATTCGTGGATATAAGCTACCCACAAATTCCACTAAAATTGTGCCACCACAAATTCTAACGATTCCACAGTGTTCCTTTTCGTAAGGGTGAGACTTTGACCAAAAGGTGCTTGTCCATTAGTCTAATGGCCCCTAAGCCAGTTAATGATGAATGATCACATCTTAGAACAAAATTCAATTCAGACATACAGACTGGTCAAAGTTCAAGGTCAGCTTAGAAAGTCTAGTACAAATTGGGGTTGTCAATTAGATTTGTTACTACACGCATAGTTTTTTCTTGTTCAAGATGAAGGTAAAAATGATCACTGAAATGATTTAGGGTACTTCTCTGAAATTGTGGCTAATAAACCATTGTGACTTTGATATGTTTCCATGGAGATGAGGTTTATGTTATTTAACCTGTTATCGTGCAATATCCATAAATTTATATATACCTGTATGTAGGATTAATGCATACTTGATTTGGGATCTGACATCCTAAGGAATTATTGGTGAAGGATTTTTTATGTTTTTTCCATTATTTGTATTAAAATGTTGACAATTGTACAGTAAAACACGTTTATAGCGAACACGCTTATAATGAATTGTCGCTTACAGTGAAGTGAATTTCATTCCCCAAGACTATATTACGTGTTGTAAACTTGACGGATATAACGAAAACCGCTTATAACAAAGTAAAATTGCCCGTCCCTTGGACTTCATTATAAGCGTGTTTTACTCTATAAATTAGAACATTTGGGTTCAATTTTCAAGGAATGTGCTCTTCACCCACAAATAACCTCAATTCACAAGTTAATCCAAAAAATTATGTCCTCGCTGGCCAATCCATGGAAATTTGCTCGCATGAGAATTGATGATTCCATAGTATGCATTACCTTCTCTGTTTTATGCATTACCTTCTCTGTTTTATGCATTACCTTCTCCATTTTATGCATTACCTTCTCTGTTTTATGCATTACCTTCTCTGTTTTATGCATTACCTTCTCTGCTTCAGTTCATTTCTCTGATATGGATATTTCTATTCCTAGGTGCATCGTAAGCAGCAGTATAATCAGGCAGTAGCCACGGGCCAGAAGAGCGACGACGAAGGGTCGGGCTTCATCATCAAGAAAGAACTCAGCGAGGAGGACGAGGAGGGAGGCCTCCCCAAAAAGTCACAGGAGCTAGTCAACGGGGAATCCGGACCTTCCGACATGGAGGGTACAGTGGAACAAGAGATCCAGTCCGATCCCGCCGTAGCCAAATCTCCTTACGCTTCAGACGAAAGCCGAAGTGTCGATGTATCCAACAGGATGCGAACAAACGCAGGGGTGACTGAAGAAAGTCAGAACAACGTGTCGGAAGTTGGAAGCGAAGCGGAAGGGGAAAATTCGAAAGCGGAGTCTCCGGAGAAAGCGGGAGTGCATGGAGGGGAGTCAGAATCGACGGATGCTAACGAGAAATTGGACGGAACTGGGGCAGGGGGGTCAAAGACGGACCGGCCGGCGTATGACTTTTTGTACGGGTATCCCACCACTAGCCTTATGTCCCTCAACTTATTGGCGAACACGTCGGAGGTTCATCAGAGCTTGATGGAGCACATGGCGCAGTTACAGCGAGCTCCAGAGATGCATCAAGGTCTGCTAGAGTACATGGCGCAACTCCAGCGTGCCCGGATGGTTGGGTTGACGGATTACAACACAGCATTCACGCGTCCGCCCGTGTCATGCACCTACACGTCGTCCAGCGACATAGGTCTGAACCTGACGACATCAGAACACCACACCAAGGTCCTGGGCCTCAGCTGCGACAAATGCGACGCAAAGTTCCAGGACCAAGAGACCCTGGAGAGTCACATGAAGACGCATGCACTGAAAAATGGAAACGACGCCATGTTGAGTCAGGCCTCCTCGGATGTCATGTCGCCTTCAAAGAACGACAAGTTTCACACCTGTAAGACATGTGGGAAAAGTTTTAGTGCATCGTTTTGTTTGCGTCGCCACGAGATGATTCACAGCGGCAATAAACCCTACAAGTGCGAGTACTGCCCGAAGGCTTTTGTTGAGAAACAGCATCTCACGTGTCATGTGCGCATTCACACAGGGGAAAAACCTTACTCGTGCAGCACATGTGGTAAAGCCTTTACGCAATACGGGACACTGCACAAGCACCTGCGCACGCACAACAAAAACAAGCCACACAAGTGTCAGTTCTGTGAAAAAGCGTACTACGAGCGACGGCAATTGACCAATCATTTGTTGACGCATTTTGAAAACAAAGGGAAGTAAATCTATAACATATTCCTAGTTTTTTGAATTTGACTTGTCAACTGATCAGCTGAAGTTTTAGTTGTTTTAATTTTTTTAAGATGAAAAAATGAAATATTTTGTTTGATTCTGTAGGGACCATTCAATGTCAAAAATATATATATATATTAGTAAAATTTTGATTTGAAACTCAAGTAAAATATTTCTGTGCATATATTTTTTGTACAAGTATATTGTATAATACTGCTGGGAGAAAAAAATTGTGAAAAAAAAAATTTGAAGAAAAGAGAATTCATTGCATTATTAGTGGAAAAGTGTATAAGATTGTTAGTTGTAATGTTGTTTAAAGAAAAAAAATTATTGCAGTAATTGAGTGAAATCAATAGAAGTCAGGAGTTCGTTTTAAAAAAAAAAATGTTCTTTTTTAAGATATATGATGTTTATGATTTAGCTGTAACCAAATTTTTTTTTAAATTAAAACATACATTTTCTTATTCTTTGTTTACAAAAGTTAGAGAATTAATTTTTTGAGTATTGATAAAACCGAATGACCTTATATCATAAAATTATACATTGCGGAAAATTGTTGTGGTTTTTTTTTTTCTTTATTGAGAGAAAAAAATTGTTTAATAAGTTGTTATTGTTACGGATATTTTAACAGATTTTTTGTTTTTTTTTTGCTCTTTGTTATTTGATTGATATTCAGTGGAATCTAATGATCTGTATTATTCCCTTTTTTATAGTTTTTGAAACTTGCCTCAATTAAATGAAGGATTATTATTTTTCGTTATTTGATTGTATCTGAAGAGATATGTTACTTTTTGTACAATTCTTCCCCTTTTTTTTTTTTTTTTTTTTTTTTGTTATCGACAAAAAACTTGAGTTGATACATTTTCTACAAGGTTGATTTTAAAAAAAATCTCTTTTACATGTATTTTTTCTCTTCTTTCTTCATAATGAATAAAACCAAAACCTTTTTTTATATACAAAGTATATTTACATAAGAAATCAGATTGTGTACTTTTTGCAAAGAAAAAAAACCTGTTGTACAAAGATAATTTTTTTACTTTTTCTTCATTGTCTTAGGGTGTTTCGATCAACAAATAGAAACATGTCCTTAATTCTATATAACCCTTTGTTTTAAATGACAATACAGGGGGAAAAAAATAACTAGAAAGGGGGCGGGGCTAAACTAGAAAAAGGGCGGGGCTAAACTAGGAAAGGAGGCGTGGCTAAACTAGAAAAGGGGGCGGGGCTAAAAATTTTCCTGTCGGGAGTGTTTTTGGGCTGGAATAAATCTGCTGAGAAATTTACATTGTCATATTTTGATGTCATTTTACTTCATGTAATATATAAGATTGTATACCCCCTCCCCCTCCTTCCCTCAAAAAATCATTGATCCCCCTCCCTCCCCCAAATCATTTAACCTCCCCCACCAGCTGTGTGTGTATGTAATGCTGTTCAGCTTCAGCAAAAAACATTAAGAAAGATGTCATTTAATTAATGGTGCCAAATTGTTAAGTATATGATTTTTTTTTGTTCACATATCTGTGAATTGGAACAGAAATCTGTGTGTGTTATAGATAGATAAAGTATTTACATTGGTGTGCTATAGTTATATAGATATACATGTATATATACCCCATCTCACCCTCCCCCCTCCCTCCATTTTGAATATTGCCCCATGATACATTTACAATACTTCCATTTTTTCACTCAATCATGTATCTATGACGCAATATTGTAAAGTTTGCGTCACAAGAGGTTTGTATCATATGACGTAGCATATTTTTGTTGGTTGCTATTTATAGTAAAGCCATTGATTGGCTGCTATTTATAGATCTGTTAATTCAAAAACTTGTATGTATTTTTTCAATGTACATGTAATTAGAAATGTGCTGAAACGTCCCTGGAGAAAAATTTACATACCTATATCTGCTTTCAGCTTCCTTTTGTATAGCCCTGCATTTGTTCTGATCTGTGTTTTACCCTAGAAAACATATTTTGGTTTTTGGGAGCATAAATGGGGTTTGGGTGGGGGTTGGGACCTGGAAAAAAGTTTTCTCATCTTATATGCACTTACTGACATATCTTTGGATGAACTTGGACTGAAACTGATAAATTCTGATAGTTTTTCCTTGTATAATTTTACATCTCACATTTATATATTGTGCACTTCTACCAATGTAGTCCTACTAGTATATTTGCATTGTTGGAAAACTTTGGAAGGTCTCATTACTATTCACTGACATACCACCATATAGAATTTCATACTCAAACTTTATCAGCTGCAACAGTGATTCTCACTGGCTGGCTAAGGTATTTTTTTTTTAACAAATCAGATTTAAATACACAAATTAAAAACCTATCTGCCAATTACTTGAATATTTTATACAATCCCTTTTCATGTAGGAGCCAAGGATGTGAGACCAACTGTCAGTTTTCCAATGATGTTGCAAATGAATTATTTATTTTCTGGCAACATTCCAATTTTTAAACTTGACTATGACCTTTGTTGACCTCTCACTGATTAATTTATAATCTGCACACACACACCTCACTTTAGGTGCATCACCCCCTTTTTTAGTAATGAAAAATTTACCTGTTTTATAAAAAAAAACAACCCCTTATTATGATTGAAATGCTCAGAACTTACAAATATTTTACAGGAAAAAATTGACAGAATTTGCCTCTTGAAAGAATAATAGACAAAAACCCAAGTATGAGTTATCTCTCTTTATCAGGGGGTAAATGTACCTTAATCAGACTCAGGAAGAAGAGCGTTTTTCTAGTTTTTAGATATTTTTTTGTTCATTTCTGCCTGCGTATTTGATTAACCTCACAGTATGGCCACCTCAGTGTAAAAACACAGAGTCTCACAGAGTTTTCTTTTTAATGATCTGGACTCCAAAATCACATGGATAGATAACTTTGTGTTTGTAAGGTTTTATTTTTTTTATTTGACTTGCAATATATAGGAATATATTTTTGTTATTCCTTTCATTTGTTATGTCATTGAAATATTGCAATTATGGTTATTTTTTTAAGTTTGTTATTTATTGTTTTTTGTCGCTTTTGTTAAGTTCTAGAGCACCAACCTTTGAAACTTGTCAGGGGTATATTTTAGATGTGGATTAATAATAGTTCAACCAAAGGCAATATTCGTGTATGTTCTTAATGTATTTTCTTGCAATGATTATTCACAATCCTTGGATATTGTGTTCATGTTTTGATGACATCATCATTTTCTGTAGAAAGCATCACCAAAAATGCTTACTAGAACTGCCCTATCACCAAATGCTATATATAACACCTGCTTCCTTCTGCTGATAAATATTTATCTGGTGCTACATCATATATCTATTTTTTTGGTCGTTTTATTAGAAAATGACTACGCATTTGCTTAGCATTTTTCGTTATATGTCTTCAGCATTTCGTATAGTACGTGTATAAAAAAGTAGATATTAATTATTAAGACAAAAATTTGTTTTTACCCAGGGACGTTTCAGTAGAGTGTATGTGTCCAGTGTTTCGCTTTAATGTTAGACTTGTGCATGCTGTAAGTGCCATGTATCGCCGAGGACCGAGGACTGAGGGCCGAGGACTGAGGACTAAAGCCAGTGCTATAGATAGATGTTTGTGACGTATTCATTGTTATCATCCATTTTAGATCTAGTTGTCTCCTTATCAATTAGATATGAATAAATGTTAAGAAAATGTTTCATCAGTCTTTGTCCTTGAATCTATACTACTATATTAAAATAATAGACTCGAATTTTTTAGCTTTAATACCGATAAATCGAAAGAGTACTGTCTTTTGTTTTATATATTCTAAACATCATTGGAACTTGGAGATTACCAATTTGTTTTTATTTTTTCTCAATCAAGCTTCCCTAATTAATAATCAACGAAAATTCCTCCAAAAATTCCGGAAATCATCTGAATTTTTTGGATTTTACAATCTTGCACATGCGCATTACATTCACGCCAATTCACGGGAGGCTCTTTATTTTATGTTTCCCTAATATCACATTTGCATGGATAAACTCAGAGACAATAAAATAAATGCGTGTAAATTTTCATTGGAATTTTTTTTCTGTTCATCAAAAAAAATACAGGAGATTACTCTAAAACAGTGCATTTACTGTAAAAAAAAAATCCCGAGAGTTTCGAATGTCAACATGGTGTGTAAAAAAACGTTGTTGAAAAAATGTTGAATTCTGCAATTATAGAATTAAACTTTTTGAAGAAAGGTATTTATACAGCTTCAAAATGGTTTGTTGTGAACAATTTGACTGTTATTTTCAATGCAACTCTATTATTTTCTCCAAAATCGGAGCGATTCTCCAATTTTCTGCTACATTACGGGTATATGGTAGGCATTTTAACTGTGGTGAAGGTCTTTCCCCATACACAGTTACATTATTCCAACTCAGTGAAATTAATAGCCTTATTATAGGCTTAAAGCTTGGTTATGCAAATGTCAACAATATACGGTGTGTCGATGTATCTATTTCGTAAATGTCCGATATTATATGCAATGTCAACCCGTGCACGCACGGGTCAAATCTAGTTTCATCTATTTATTTTGGTATGGTGTTTTTTTTTTTTTGGGGGGGGGGGGGGGGGGTTAGCTGCAATAATGTAGCCCTCTCCAATTTTTTATATCTGATGTTTACTGGAGAGGTAGCCCTCTCCCCCCCAAAAAAAAATCGGGAGAGGGCTACATTATTGCAGCTAGGGGAGGGTAGGTGGGTTGGGGAAGAGAGGCCAATGGCTGGTATCAATATTATAAATGCAAAACTTGGATCCAGAGGGGGACAGGTCAAGGGAGGATCTTGACCCCGCTGAAAAATTTATATTTATTGAATACTGTAAAAATATGGAAAATAGGCCTTGGAACTCTTTTTAGAACAGAATTATTCACCCTCTGGGAAAAATGTATACATGTATCTGGATTCACGCATGATGCTCAAGTGTAGTCATCATTTTTGGCCAGTTAATATATTGTCCAGTTGTAATGAATTTGTTTGTTTATAGAAAATATGGCTTTATCATAGTAAATAGTGGATATCAAGAGATGTAGGGGGTAAAATGATATATAATAAAGAATTATAAAAAAAAAAAAGAAAAAGGAAAAAACAAAGGTTTAGCCCCTCCCCCGGTCGTTTTTCTTTTGATGACTGTATTGCCACCAATCATTATTGCAGATTTTCCTACATTCACGACCGAATAATATTTTCAATTAATTATTTACTTGTACATTATTTAAATAATAATGAACAAGATCACGTAAAAAGCCAAAAATTATTATTTTAGAAGCACGGTGCACCTGCTGTTTTCCGGAAATCGGGCGGTGAACTTTGCGGGCTTTAAATTCTAAAAACTTTTTTTGTTTGCGCTTGGAAACATGTAAACAATGCGGACCATCTAGTGCGCGTGTCAAACGCATGATGGCAAAGATCCAATAACCCGAGAAAAGGTAAGCAAATACACGATTAGCTTTCCCTGGTGTTAACAAAAGACCTATGTATTATCAAATTAAATCAAAGTTATCAATAACCGAAGGGGGCGTGATTTTTAATAATGCCCATTCTACTACGTTGATATTAAATTCCCCGTTTTGGTTATCGCGACTTTTTTTTCTAATTCATGCAATCGATTAGAATTTTTGAAACGTCGATAATGGCTGTATTATATGTATGCGACGCTGTTTGTTTGTTTTGTCCCGCCGTTAATTGTGTATCGAGCGAGTCTGTAACAAAAGAAAAGAGTTACAAAGATCAATACGTGTATATTAAATGTCAGTAATGTACATGCATGTGGTAAATTAGGATTCGCTTATAAATGGCAAATAATACCCCAATATAAGATCTTTAATGAAATATATGGAATCGGTCTGTCTGTCTGTCTGTCTCTCTGTCTGTCTGTCTGTCTGTCTGTCTCTGTCTCTCTCTTTCTCTCTCTCTCTCTCTACTGCTGCAGATTAAATTGGAAAATGAAATGCATGCATTATTAATTCTCTCAATAAAATTTTATAATATAATTTTGCGAAAAAAAAAATCAAATGAAAATAAACAAACTGTTTAAATGTAGTATTGATTTTAATGTTTGAAAATCGCCACAACATACATCTGACATTTGGCGTTAAAATCCTTCAATTTATAAGTTAGTATGTATTTCTTATGACATATACAAATGGACATTTTAGTGCTCCCTTCCCCCATTTGTCTCATATTTGTAGCATTCCATTTGAAGTAGGATTAGGACTTGACAATAAGATAAACAAATGATATCTGTACTTAATCTCATTCTTCAGGTATAGATAAAAATCGGTTAAGAAATGCTAACATATTCAAAAGAATTGATTTTTTTTTTAAAATAATCGTTTGTACAACTAAAGCATTGATCGTGATTGCAGTTGAAACTCAACACCTCGTGTGCATGCCGCACTTAAAAAACTGCAGATCTGCAATGGATACAGACCCATTTAAATTAAAAAAAATGTCCGATCAGCATTCATAGAAAAATAATCAGTTGTTTGTTATCGAGGGCATAAGGACTATCCCGTGACGCTACAAGCCGGACGTGGGGTCATAGGGTCAACAGTTTGTTTTTGATCTGGGGTCTCCCCATATCGCATACACAATCAGATAAATAATTTAAATACCTATCCCATTAATAGCTTCCAATTATTCTAAATGCCGGCAATTTGTAAGATATTGTTTGGTGTTCTTAAGACACGACTGAAAAAGATTTTAAGTATGTATATAGGAATTATCTATCCAAGGCGTAAATGCGCACAGATCTTTTTTTGTTTCGCAGTGGGGTGGGGGTGGGTGGGGAGGGGGGGGGGGGTTTCTAAAAACATAAATTTAAAGTCAAAAGCTTACTCCATTTTTGGAATTTACAATTAATTCTCGTTGATCGATTTAGTTCTATAACGTGATTTGTAAATAATCTTGCTGTATAATTTCTTTCTTTTAATAAAAAAAAGTTTGATTTTGTATAAACCAATTATTTTCATTGTTTAATGTTTATGTACTGCGTAGAAAACGTAATAAATACTTCTTCAATTAAAAATTATGAACAAATAATTTACCATTTCATTTAATTTTTGCCTGCATGTGTATTATATGATAATTGATATTTTCTTTTTCAGCGTGTAGCAATGCTGTGAATGGAGAAAGAGAATGTCGACCAAACCGAGGACCTCACAGCGAATAACACAAACACAGGGTCTGTCGAAAACGAAAACCGAATTCGACTTACCGCAGAAAATCTCGACTAATACAAAGACACAAGCTCAGGGACGAATTCGACCCAAAACGGTTCCCGCCAAAACGTTACTGAAGGAAAACGCGCGAATTAGCAAGGAATCGTCTGCTGAGAAGAAAACTGAAATTAAAACATTAAATGGACAGAGAGCAACCTTAAAGACTGGTGACCAAAAATTCACAAGACGTCAGGATAAAACAAAATCATTGTCGGTTAAACCAGTGAACGGCGCCGAGAAAAACGACGTAAAATCAAGAGTTGCAGATGCTCAGATTGAATGTAAATCGATAGTAAATGGCACTGAGAATGAGGAAAAATCAAGAGTCGGTACGAGTAGAGTTGATGAGAAAAAGATATTGGGCGCTGAAGAGATTAAAAAGAATCAAAAAGAAGATGCCTCCGAGACTAAACAGAAATTGAAAGCAAGTGACGATAAAACTGACGAAGGAGGCCTTATACCGAAAGATGATGCAAACGAGATCGAAGAAAATTCAAGAGTAGATGCCTCTGAGATTGCAGAAAAATCGGAAATTCATAATGAGACTTCTAATGAACCAAACTCTTGTCCCATGGAATTAAATTCCGAGTTCACCAATGGCAAATCGACTGCTACAGAAGACGACGTTGATCAGCATCCAGTTTTAAACTGTCGTGGAAATCCTAGTTGTAACGACCAATCTAAAGTAACCGACCTAGAAGTCACAGGAGGGGGTCACTTGGAAGAGCTTGAAAAGGGGTCCCCTGTAATTGACCTTAATTCAAGCAACAGGGATTCAGGCAAATCGAACGCCAACCAGAGCGAGGCCCAGACAGAGGAACAAATTGACGTCATTGATTTCGACGGAGTCGGTCGGTATTTTTCTTCATCGGTGGATTCTGACGTCACGACTCCTTGGTTAGGTGGATTAGCTATAGTGAAGAGTGGTGACATCATTTGTTTAGACTTAAATAACGAGCGGATTAAACGATTTGACAAAAACTTCAAAATGGTGTCAAGTATCGATATTCCTTTTGCCTCTTGTGGTATGACGCTTACGTCACATGATGAGATAGCGGTCACGTGTCTGAATGAGATTCACTTTTATAACGTAGGTAAATTTGGAATGAATAGAACTGCTAAATGCATTAGTGTTAATGGAATGGCTCATGGAATTGCGCACAACCAAAACTGGTTCGCCGTTACGTGTGACATCACAGAACCAGATGAGAGCACAATTCGGGTGATTGACGCAACCGGAAGTGAGCGTTACGTCATCGATCCACCCGTAGTGTCAGGACTCTCCTTAAAATTAGTTTCTTTTATAGAGTTTGACTTGAATCTCGGTTGCATCTTTCTCTCAGATTCAGCACCGAGCCGGGTCGTCTGCATCAATTTTGAAGGTGAAGCATTGTGGGATATTTCCATACCGGGCGGGTCACGTGGATTGGTTTCCATTGACGACGAAAATTTGCTAGTCTGTGACCAGTTCAGTGAAAAGGTCCGTCTTCTTTCAAAAGACGGCGTCCTCAAATCCTCCGTTATTTCCTCAGAGGACGGCCTCTGTAACCCGGACCTCATTGCTCGTAAACCGGATACAAATGACGTCATCGTATCGTATGGCGGATTCGGAACTATTGGTCTCTTCACCGTGCAGTAATACTTCAATTAAAGTGTGTCCGAAGTCAGGACCGCTTCCTACCCCAATTAGCAGATAACATTGACGCTTTTGTAGTAATTGTTGAAGGCATTTGTTTGCAAGGCAGCCCTGCAAAGTTATATTTCTGCCTACTTTTTACCACGCTTGCTTGATCCAAATCGTATAATTTACCTTGGCATGGTTATGAAACGATACTTTTTCTGTATGATTAATGTTTAACCAAGCCATTTCATGAGATAAAATTTACAGGCGTCCAAAGGAAAATATCCACATAAGCAAGGATCCTTCTATTACTTTTATCAACCTGGTTACTCGGAGAAAAAGGACAAGCAGCATTTAACCTATCAACTAATGTACTAATATAGGCGGGTATCCATTTCTTGGACTATAAATACTTGATGAAATCCTTTGTACTAACCCAATGTGTTCAAATGTCTACAGCAATAAAAACTTTTACTTAGTATCAAAGATCTGTGTTTGTATAAAGAAAAAAAATTCTCTGCGAGAAGTTTTGGTATTGATGAAGCAGATAAAAGATTCTAACGAGAAAAAAAATTTGTCACCTTTTGATATTCGTTGGGAACTACCACCCTATACCTCCAGTTTTATATTAGACACATGACTACAACCATAAGCCTATTTTAGAATTAAAGAATATTTTAAGAATTCCAATTTGATGTTAAATTTTCTTGCAGCAGACATTTGATTTGGGGTCAGCAAAAGCCTCCAAGATGTAAAGCATATATAACCACAGTCCGAGTTTCGATCTTTATTACACATTTTTTCTATACTAAACATACACAATGTAAAGAGTTACAAGGCAGCATCAGAGAAAATCTATTTACAAAAGTGTTGCAATGCTTAATGTAACAGTAATGTAACAACTATGAATACTATTACATTTTGTTTTCGAGGATAAGGAAGTTAAAGGCAATATGTAACAAAAAATTAACAATTTCAAGTGTATTAATCAACTTTCAACATTTTCTTTTTTAAACAATGAAAATTATATGTGTGACAGGTTACATGTATGTAATAATGTAATGAAAAAAAATTAAATGTTGCATTCTGCATGGAATTCAATATCTACATAAATGAAATAATAACATGTAATCAAAATACACTGTAACATGTAATCATAAATATATAGAGGTATTTCAGTCCCAGACATAAGAACTAAGGGACAATCCTGAACAAAAATGTACCGCATGAATTTGTAACAATTTGTATAGACAACATATTTGTAATCATTCCTCGAGACAGAGGGAGATAAAAACATGTTTCATGACATTGATGTATGAAAAACACTTTTAATGACAGAAAATGCAAGTGCAATATTTTGTCACTGAAATCATTTTGGTTTAACATAGGACAACCCTTATATTCCTTGACTAGGAATACTTGCAACAATCTGCTACAAAACTTGCACAGTACATGTAAACAGACACAGACAATATACCTAAACTTTATAGAAATAGAGAAATGTACAGAATGTGATCAATGTAATCTAACATATTACATTACACCTACGTAATTCTTTTCTGTAATCCCTTTTGTAATAAACAAGATTACAATTCTGTGTAATAATAACTTGACACAAGATAAAAAAATGACATTACTTACACGTTACACACATTCACTGCTTTCTAAAACAATGTAATAATATGTAATAAATGATGTAATGTAATTATTTACATTACAAATCAATGTACAATAACTTAATGTTCAACTCCTATTACATGTACCATAATTTTTAGGATTGGGATTCTACACATGCCTTAACTTTTAATTACAATGCTGAGTAGGATTGAAGACACATAACCTCACTTTTATATTACAACATAATAATAATCTTTTGTATACACTTTTCTTATTTACAAATGTACTATTGAAATCACTACAATATATCATTATATTAATAAATCTCAATAAAAATATCTTTTTCATCAATGAAACAATAATGCAAGTTGCCATGTTGATACAAATCTTTTGTAAAAAAAAAAATAAAAATCAAGGACAAGATCTTCAACTTCACGGTTATTCCAAATGCATCAACTTAATTCTTTCCATTGACTTTCTTAAAAAATAATAATGCAAAACAGGTGTTAAAATAGAGATGCTCTTTGAGATCTTCTGAAATATTCGTATTAAATGCGAGTCAACAGTCCTTCATTAAATGCAACCCCTGTCATAGATCCACAAATTCACTTCGACCAAACACATGTAGCTTGCCCAGTTGTGTTTTTTAGCAGGCGCCTCCTCCAAATACACTCTTCAACTAGTGGAGGTTGTTTTTTAGCAAGTTGCCCCTGCCTAAACTCTTTAACTGGTGGCCGCCTCTTTGGGTATCTCAGCTGGTTCCCCTGCCTCGCTCTTGGTCTCATACTCGTACTCGACGTGGTACTTGTTGTAGGAGAAGTAGGGCGTGGAGTCCTGGTCGCCACGTGGCTCCTTGGTGGTAGTACATGCCACCACATCCTCGCCATGACCCATTAGCCAGTCCTCACAGTTGGACCGCTGGTCCTCGCTCAGGTTCTCCTCGCGCCAGCCCTCGATCCACGATGAGAACTTGTCATGGAGCTTCAGCGAGACCCTCTTGTGGGACTGTAAGCAAGAGTCATACAATTATCAGTATCATAAATAAGGAGTACTTGTGAAATTGAAAGAAAGACTTGAATACATCAGTCATTCATTATCATAAATATGAGAACTTAGTGTGTGGCTTCAAAACCTCTCTTAATAAGTCTTGAAGCACAAGTCATATATTCTTTTGTTTTATCTCCAATTCATCAGATGATAAATGATTTTAACTTTTGTCATTCTTAAAATTTATAGAAAAAAACTTTTTAGCAATGGTCAAAAATATTAAAATCTAGTTCCAAAATATAATGTGTCAGACAGGTAAATTATTTTTAATTTGCAAAGGGGAATAATTCAATTTCATATTTGAACTAAAGGTTTTCACAAGATCTTTTCAATATGGCAAATTTAAATTTATTTTGGCAGCATGTGACCTACTGCATCATTGCCTGATAATCAAAACATTCATTTTTGGGCCGACGACACAATAACAGTGAAAAAATCAGCTACGATTCCAGGGTGTACAATTATAATCTGTTATAACCACAGTTTGATTATTGTTAGAGAAGCAAAATCATCACTTTATCATAAAATTCATAAAAGTGTGTACTTTTAAATCTTATCATTATTAAATAAGCCTATGAATCCTTAATGTTCCCATAAGAGTTTTACAGTTTGACACCCAAAACATCATCGTTCATTCTTAACTCATCCCCCGCCCCCCACAATTCAATGAAACCCCCTCCCCATTTCCACACACCCTACCTCTCTGGCTTTGGTGAGAGCTGTTCTCTTGTACAGGTAGTATTCGCTGTTGACCACGTAGACGATTTTGAATGAGTTGACGTTGAATTTACATTCTGTATTATCCAGGATGTCCATCTCCTCTGTCGATTGTTTGGGAGAGCCCAGGATTTCCTCTGTCTCCGTGTCCGACCGGGATTTCTGGTTCTTCTGGTGACGTCGCCACTGTCGGACATTCCTTTAAAAAGAAAACAAAATTAATGCAAGTAATAACAGATAGAGTTTCATATCAAACCTGTATAAAATGATCTGCAAGCAAATTTGCTGATATTGTGAAGAAGATGTCAGATTCATCTCTTAGATGAAATCTGCGGTCAGAGAAACTGATGATGGACACACTAGTCCAAAAGGGTTTAAAAATGACAGGTTTGGTAGCTCTTATCATAAACCAGAGTCAAATGGTTTACCTGAGTACAACAGGTGAGATATTCAAAGAATGACAGAAAAGACAGACATCAACAAAGGTCAGTACAGATGAAAATTAAGAAGACAGGTTTACAGATCTCAACTGAGCAATTAGACAAGGTTTGCGGTTCTTACCTGAATAAGACGACAGGATTTGTGGTTCTTACCTGGTTAAGAAAACGGGGTTTGCGGTTCTTACCTGGGTAGGAAGACAGGTTTGCGGTTGAGGTGTTCCTTCAGGTCGTCGGAGACAGTGTCATCCTTGGAGACGTACTTCTCCACGTACTCGGACCAGCGCTCCACCTCTATCGGGTCGTCCGACTGCTCATGCTCAGTGTCCATCAGTTCAAAGGTCAACCTGCACTCCTTCTTGAACTGAAAATAATGTTTATCAATCTTACAGTATATAGAAAATAGCATACTATGGTACATTGGAAATCGAACAGAAAAAATTGTTACATATTCTCATACGGAAAAAATAAAGAGAAATCAATACCCTCAGAACCGTGCAAACATTTTGAGTTTTATTCACTCTTTAACAATTCCCTACATAAAAGACTTATCCCTCAATTATACAATTTCAATACTATCTATAAGATAACACAACAAGTTCCCAAAATGTTAATTTGCCCTTTCTTAACACTCGGTGCCTTGTTTTATTTTCTACACGTTGCGATTTTTGATCAAATGTTATTTAGCTTGACTTACAATGACAATTCTGAAGCAGTTCTCCTCACTGAGACACTGTTCGGCCCTCTTGTGGTAGGCAGTTTCCTTGACCGTCCGCTGGTGTACGGTGGCGACACGCCCCCCTGTGGCCCCGTTCTTCCTCTCCTCATGGTGCAGCGCAGTGATCCTCAGACACACCTCGTCCTGCACAATGTGCTGCATCTGTCAGGGCAAAACAAAATGTCTGTATTGTGGCAAAACGTCTTAATTGTATGAGGGCAAAACAAAATGACTTTATTGTTACAGGACAAAAAAAATGTCTTCATTGTGATGGGGCAAAACCAAAATTTCTTTGTTGTTTCTGGGCAAATAACTTCTATTAAACAAGGTAACATGGCAGTGAAGGCTCAGCACAGAGAAGTAGATCTTTATGATCATCACATCTTTACTTCTTTTTAAGGTACTTCACTACACCGAGACTTATACTTTTTAAGACACTACGTGACAAGATGGCGATTTAAATGTTTTGTCAAACTGTTTGTATCAATCGATTCAGATGTATATAGTCATAGCTCAGTGGTTAAAGTATCAGGCATGTGAACCGCAGGTTATGAGTTCGAATCCACCTGGGGCTTTTGTTTATGTTTACTGAATGAAATTTTTGAAAATATCATTTTTTAACTAAAATTGCACATTTTTTCGCCTATTTGACACATATACTTCTTATCCATCATGCTTTCTATCATAATCAAGTAATTTTCTGCTGATTTGAGGAACTTTTTCAAGGTGTAATGAGGCACCTTAATTTTCTTTTTTTATTATCATATTGTACAATGCATTGTCATCCCCTGTAGTAAGTTACAATACAGTAACTGAGCTGGCGTACCTGTCTGACCAGGTTCTGTACGAGTTTCTCCATGGTGAAGGCGATGTAGGCGTGGATGCCGTACATCTCGCGCAGCTGGTCCTCGTACTGCGTGGACTCCAGGTTACCGTCCAGTAGACTCTTCACCATCTCCAGGAAGTACGGGTAGTACTCCTCCGGCTCTATCTCACCTGTAACCATCATAACATCATAAACTACAGTCACAAAATTATAAACTACAGTCATCTCTTTCTCACTTTTAACCATCACAACAACATAAACTATGGTTACAACTTACAAATTTATAAATTACACTCAAACAGGTACAATAATGCATATACTTAATCAGGTATAACCAAGGGTGTTGGGAAATTCATTCCCAGTTTGTTAACACTGCTGGAAGAATGTTTTGCAAGTTTTTCAGTCTGATCAGGCATAATATAGTTAACTTACAATTATCTTTAAAAACATTCGTTCAAATATTGGAACTCATAGGTAACTTCAAGGTTCAAAGTTTGTTTTTTGGGGTTTTTTTTTTATGCTTTTTCATTTTTGTGTGTTTTTACTTGTTTTGTTTGTTTTTAAATGATTTGGGAGAAAAAACATTTCATAAGTTTGAAACTATTACCTGTACATCATAAATCCTCAAGAACCAGAAAATGAACAATTTAACATGCACTGTAAATTCCTAATTAAAATCGCGAGAAGCCGTCTTGCGCATTTTAAAATCTCGCTTTCAATTTTGGGACACATGTAAACAACATGAAACCAAGATTAAATTTCGACATTCGCGATTTTATGTTCTCGCTATTGGATGGTAAATCTTTGAATCGCGGAATTAAGTACTCGCGTAAAATAAGGAATCTACAAGAACACTACAATGGACTTACTTGGAGCTTTGAGGCGTAGAGCGATGGCGGTCGACTCCTTCCTGTCCTTGCGGCACTGCGCCTCCTCGGCGGCTATTTTGACGGAGTAGGTGTAGATCTTGTACAGGCGCTCACACAGGATCTGGTGCAGGCGGAAGAACAGGTACCAGTTGTTGTTGACAAAGAACAGGGAGTATATGTCATCCTGTCAAACAACAAAGCTAGGTTAACAAGGGCCACTGTAAAGGGAGCATGCTCTAACAATAAACACCACAAAGTGGAGCATCCCTTAACAAAGGGCCATCATACAATGGAGCTTTCTTACACACGAAAGCAACACAGAGTGGAGCATCCCTTAACAAAGGGCCATCATACAATGGAGCTTTCTGACACACGAAAGGAACACAGAGTGGAGCATCCCTTAACTAAGGGCCATCATACAATGGAGCTTTCTGACACACGAAAGGAACACAGAGTGGAGCATCCCTTAACAAAGGGCCATCATACAATGGAGCTTTCTTACACACGAAAGCAACACAGAGTGGAGCATCCCTTAACAAAGGGCCATCATACAATGGAGCTTTCTTACACACGAAAGCAACACAGAGTGGAGCATCCCTTAACAAAGGGCCATCATACAATGGAGCTTTCTGACACACGAAAGGAACACAGAGTGGAGCATCCCTTAACTAAGGGCCATCATACAATGGAGCTTTCTTACACACGAAAGCAACACAGAGTGGAGCATCCCGTTACAAACGACATTGCAAAAGGAACCCCCCCCCCCCCCCCTTTTTTTGTTAAAATTTTTTTTAAATAACAAATGCACACAACTTCCTAGTTACATGTAGCATATTTTTGATCTCATTTATCATTACTTATGTTGGAAAACTTTTTCCTCTTCAAGACAAATAGGGGGTAGGTGGGGTGGGGGTGTCAACAAAAAATAGTCAATCACACCAAACAAACACTGAACTCACATCCTCCATATCCCCGTCGTTTGTGTTTTCATCCTGGCTGCCATTAATGATGGCCGAGTCCGCCGATTTACTCTCCTCGTCTTCCTGTTTGATTTCCGTCGTCTCCATCTTCTCCTCTTTGATTTTCGGGGTGCCTGCTTCACTGTCCTTCCCATTTTTCCCTGAACTTGACTGATCTGTCCCTCTCCGAGTCTCTCTTTTCTTCTGATTTTGTTGTTTCCTTGTCAACTGCTTCATCTGTTTCCATGTCATCTGTAATTAAAGTGGGATGAATTTTTTAAGCATTTTAAAACTAAAATGCAGTTTCACATAGATTTCATAAAGTATTCATAGAATTTCATAAAGGATCCAATATCTATGATACACAATGTCATACATGTAGTTTCCAATAAACATCCAAAGATGTGAATATTGCATGTTATGCACTGATATGAATAAACAAATCTAATAAATACAACAGGAGAATACTGTTGTTAATTTTAAACAAGAAAATATGATTTTAGGAAGTAATCTCCCCTTACCTTCATCTTCATCGTCGCTCATTTCCTGCCGAGGTGAAAAGAATAAGTCAGGTAATCAGTTGCCGTAGCAACAGCTTGATCTTGTGTTTGTCATCTTTGTGGATAGCTACAAAAACATTAACAATTTTTTACTTAATACAAGGGAAAACTCTCTGAAGATGAAAAAAAAACCCAATATGAAGGAGCATGTCCTCCCACTCACCGGCCTGTCGCTTCATGTGGTGCAGTATGAGGGAGGAGGCGTCCTCTATGACTGACCGATCCTTGTACACGTAACTTAGGTGAGGGTTGAACGCTTCCGCCGTCTCTGTGTCCTGTTCAGACCTCTGTCACAGAAAAAACACACTCATGTAAGATTCAATAACATACTGATTAAGAGAACTACTTTTTATTCTTACTTATAATTACAAACATTCTGAATGTATATTGGTCCATAGTTTACAACCCACTCACATTTAAACATTTAAGAATTAGGAATGTCATCAAGACATGCTATAAGAAAGTACATCAAACAAGATGGGGGACGAATCCAACAGACTATGCATGGGGACTATAGATTCAATGCCTATGGGCTATAGACTGACTGATCTGTGTGGGCTGTAGAATCAATGATTTGCGTGCGCAGAGACTGACCTCGTCGTAGATGGTCTCGATCTCATTGAGGAGTGCCTTGGATCGGATGGCCTTTATGTCGTTCTGTTTGAAGTTGATGCCCTGGTGGTCCAGCGACTTCAGATAGTACTTCTCGTTCTGCTCGCGCCAGTACTTGTTGAAGTCCCGCTGGGCCTCGCGCCACTCCTCCTCTTTGGCCTTTAACCTGTTTGTCAAAAGTCCTTCCTTATAAAACTTACTATATTATATTGCTTAAGATTTTTTGTAGATCTATTCTTCAAAACATTGCATTCTTATTCATTCATTATATTCATTAGCCTATTTTGTTCTGAATTAATTCAATGGTCTTTCTAAATCAAGATAAAATTCCTCTAGTTACATGTAAATTTTTACATGTAAATATCATCACTTCTCAAAAATAATGATAAGAGTAATGTTGTCTGGTTTTCTCCTCTTGGGAATTGTCTTTCTATGAAGCTGTTCTTCTTCATCAGCACTTACAACTGTACTAACTTCATTCTATTTAAATAATTATCTTTTAATAAAATAATTATGTCCTCTACATTATCCCCCCTTACCTCCTCAGCACTAATGGTACTGCCACCACTGGATTCTTCTTCAGTCCGTCGATAATGTCCGGGGCTTTGTCACCATATATCCTACAATAAACCACAGACTTGTCAGGAAACTGAAAACTGAACTTTATTTATTTTACAACGATTGATAAGCAAGTTCTACAACTTATATTAATATCTCTCGTTGGCACGGATGTTAGCGCGAGGGGGTCATTGGTGTGGGAACAAGCCGCATTACCCGAAGAGGACCCATATGTCCAAGCGGGCGACCGCCATACCCTATCACTTACAACCACTGTCGATCACGGGGATCGAACGCGGATCGCAGCGGTGAAAAGCGAGTGCATTGTCCACTACGCTACTTGGACACCTTATCTTGTCAGGAACTGGGGACTGTTTTACTTTTACTTCAACTACCACACAACACATTTCATGCTTAATGTTTTACTTTAAAGTTACCACAAATACAGAAAAATTTAACGTTCAGGGGAAAATTCAAGTGAATTGGTATTTTTCTAATTTTTTTTATAGGAGAATAAAATTTTCATGAGCACACTTTAATTCTTTCTCTGTCAATTATAATTAATGCCAGTATTCTAACAAGATAAAACTGTCTCAAGCAAAATAGTTTTCACCTCTGTCAATCTTTATAAATTCTGCTCAGTGTTAAGTAAGCATCCTATCCACAGTAAAATCATTTTAAATATTCTCTAGCTTGATCCCATACATGCCACTATCAAGTACTGACCCTACCCCCCCACCCCCATCTAGTTACGACTCTGACTGACCTTTGTATGGCCTTCCTCTGCAGGACGTCGGACGACCCCCCTAGGGCGTTGTCCAGCCGAAACTTGGCAGCCTCCTCTGAAGACATGCGGCCCATTTTCTTCTGCACGGCCTCCAAGCAACGAATGGTGGCCAGGTTTGTTTCTATGACAACATCAAGCTACAACAAAAGGTCAAATCCATTATTGCTTTCATCTTAATTCACAAAATAATTTTTTGAGATTTTTACTGAACAAACCAAACATTATTCAAAGGAGTGATTTCTGAAGAAAAGAACTTTTTCAAGTCATCAAAAATGTTTTGAACTGATTTTAATTTTTAAATTCTTAGGCAATAATATTTTTGGAGGCTGGAAAAAAGGGGTAGGAAACTAATAGAACTAAGACAGAAACATGGCCTTACTAAGCTCGTCTTGATAACTCACCTCGAACCGCTCGTCTTCACATCGGTAGATGTGTTCCTCGTACTGTGTTTTCCGCGATGTGACAAAGGTAGAGTCTTCTGACCACGAGGGGAAGGACACCCAGGTATCGTTTAGTACCTACAGAAATACAGTACAAATTATCAATCTACAGAAATAAAGATGTGAAAGTATTTTATTTCCTACTGTAATTTTTTTTCTTTTTTAACCAATTTTAGCCTTTCAGAGACATACCATTTGTAAATATGCAGAGTAATAACAAGAGAGAAAAGACTGTCTATGCGAGAAGCTCTGGTTTGAACATTGAGGTTGAGGGATTTGTTTTTAGGCTATATACTTAATGCAAGTCGCATGAGAAGTGTGTATTGGAGGGGCAAACTGATGCGAAATCTTTGACAACTGAGGGAAGGAATAACTGTTTCAACACATTGCTTAGAAAAAACTGTAAATTGAAAACGGGCTTGAAGAGGAGTATGAACTTGACTTAGGGGGTTGGGATGGTTGGGACACCTTACTCACCTCCCTACACAGGGGACTGCGGCCTGAACACTTGGGCTGGGGGTAGGACTTTGGCAGTGCTCTGTAACTCGCTCCATAGCGCTTGCAAGTAGCATAGTCTGAAAGGAGAAAAGGGAAACATCTCATTGCAATATCGAAGATAAATTGATTCCAATTTCATTACAGCTGGTTGTTTTGGTCAGTGGTTGTGATGTTGCCATGGTACTGACCTATTTCCATGGCCAGCTCCCCGCTGACCCTCTCCTTGCCGAGCGCCCCCTGGGGGACCGCCTCGGTGGTGCCTCCTGACTCTTTGTACCCCAGGAAATCCTTGAACCACTTGTACAACTCGGGGGACCGCCTGTCCAGGGAAGATGAATTTATAGATTTAATACACATACTAGTTTGTGTATGCAAACTTGAACATATCTGTTTAAATGACTTCATTCTTATCATTTATTCTAAACTATCAGAATTTAGGAGTGCTTGATGGTTGTGGCCATTTTTAGACTATATTTATCTCCTTAAGAAGAAGACCTCTATATAAAGATATGGCAAAACAGCCAAATTTAAAAGCTTAAATATGTGAATTTTTCTTTACTAAATGATAGTTTATAGCTTAACAAATCATATCTGAAAATTTAAAGAAGATCTGATGGTTAATTTGTTGACCCTTCATCATCCTACTAATAGTCACCACAGAAAGATGAAAATGATTTTACTTTCAAGTGTGAGCAATCTTCTTTAACACCAGGAATTTAACGTATAACCAGGAACTTACTGTAAGAATGTCTGGACCAGCTGAACCAGTTCAGTACGAGAAATGACTTCCTGGTTGAAGAGAACCAGACAACGCAGGAAGTTCTCGTAGACCTCTGGGTGCTTAAGGAACTTCCTCACCTGAAACATCAGGAAAAATCATCAGATTGGCTCTAATCCAACATCAAACATTAACAAAATCATCAAGATTTTGCTTTAGTCCACCACACAATGAATTACATCAAGTCAGCCCTAATTCTTTAGCAAGATGATACCCTTTCATATTTTCAGAATTCTTTTTTCTCTGGTAACGAAATCATTATCTACATGCGAATGACTCGAGCTCCGAGCACTTACTTTGTCAAAGAAGGCAAACTCGTTCAGAGTGCCGTACCGCCCAGCCTCCGCCAATGAGATGTCTTTCAAAGTTCCTGTTCTCTGTTTCTGAAAAAAAAATCTCCCCATAACATCTTCTTTTCTAAATCCTATTCACATTAACACACTCTGTATATAAAATGTACATAAAAAAATAATTAATCCTTATTATGCATGCAACTCACTTGACCGCTCATCTGTGACCCTTTAACTCTGCTCACCTTCTGGGGTGGTTGGGGCCCACCAGAGGGGCGTCTGTGCTGGTTCCCGCTCTTGCCCATCTGGCTCTTGTTGCCCAGGGAGGGCTTTTTGACAGTGGATGAGTGGTCATTCCTGACCCCCAGGGAACTGTCACCCTGCAACATGTTCAGCTGGAAAAAAAATAAAAATCATACCATGAAAGAGTTATAAAAGGAGAGTATATAAAGAGAACTGTCACCTTGTAATACCTTCAGCAGGAAAAAGATAGGAAGTAAGAAATGTAAGGACGATGCACAGATTACTAGCAGCATTCATTTTCCTAAACTGTAAATTCTTAATTAAAAAATATCCGTGTAAATTCACAAGCAGCACATCTCGCAGATTTTAAAATCTTTTATTTTTTGGAATTATGTAAAATATAAAAAAAATCTGTGTTTGCGATTTAATATTCTTGCAATTTGACAAAAATCAGTTAAATTGCGGAAATAAGTACTCAAGTAAAGTATAGGATCTACAGTACACAGATAACTTACATAACCGCCATAGGCTGATCCGTTGGCGTCGGGCAGGAACTGTCCAAACTCGGCCAGCAGGTCCTCCTGGTTCTGGAACAGCTTGGCCACTTGGGAGTAGACCTCCGCCTCCGTCAGCGGCTTACACGCAGGGGAGACAATCCCCTACAATGGAGCACACAATTAATTTAGAGGGGAGGGCGTCACACTGCCACTTATAATGGGGTGTGCAGGGGTGCGGAGAGGCTTATATTCTCTCCTTAATTTCAAAATAGACAATAAATTTAGAAATGATGGCACCATAAATATCAGGGGGTGTTAGGGAGAGAGAGTGGAGTTTCTGACCTCCCCTACAATAGAGTACACTATGATTTAAAACCGACTGCAAAACACTGCTATTCATTAGGGGGAATTTGGGAAGGGGTGGGGATTGTGCGTTATATATTGTATTGACCTACCTCCTTCAGGTTGCGCTGTTCCTTCTGATAGGTGTGCAGTATCTCCAGAAACGCCTTGTAGATCTCTGGCTGACCCTGGAACCGATTCTGTCAAAAAGCAAATATATTGAATAATGCACAAGATGAAAAATTTCCAAAGTATTTCTTGTGTTTATAATTCAATCAATGCAAGTTCAAAATCCCGAAGACAAGGGTCAAAACTTCAATAACAATAAGTACAGTATATTTATAATTAGGTCTTTGATAGAGATCACTGTTTATTGAAAGAAAAAAAGTTATCTATATCCCATTTGATGTTGAACCCAATTATATTTGAATAACAACACCCCATTCATCATTAAGAGCAATCTGAGTGGTTCAGTGACCTAAACTGAACACATAATCACTGATTTTTTTGGCTCAGACCCATTAACACCCCCAGCAGTTCAAGAGTCTGAGTGGCCTGTATTGACCCCCACCTTGATCTTGTTGACGTAGTTGATGGCGTGGTTGAACTCCACCGGTTGACCAGCCTGTGGCTGCTGAGGCTGGGGCTGGTGGCTTTGGGGGGTGGTTCCCCCTATCTGATCGGCTGCGGCCCCGCGGTGGGGGGACTGGTGATAGGAGTGGTGGGAGGAGCCATGAGTGGGCGGGGTTGCCATATGGGCGGGGGGAGGTGTCGTCTTCGGCTGCATGGAGAACATGTCCAACTTGTGTCCCGGCATTGGCTGAAATGAAGACATCATAAAATAAAATAATGATATTCAGATAAATTACTGTGTTAATTTCCAAGTGACATGTTTTATTTGTGGGTGGCTGGCTTAGAAAAAATCAACAAAAATGAAACTCAAAGTGTGTGGAGTGGTTTTGCATCTGGGGTAGGGAGTGTTTATAAAAAGAAGGGCATTTTTGTTTATGTACATGCAAGGGGCAGGGAAGGTTGGACAATATAAATCTACTTGCAGTATTTTTTTTTTGCACCTGGTGTTTGTTGGGGTTATTTTTTTTGGGGGGGGGGGGGGGGGGAAGATGTTAGAACTGTACTGACCGTGGCAGAGGGCAGCATTACGGGGGCATTGGTAGGGATACACAAGGTCTGCTGCCCGGGCTGGTGTACGCTGATCTCATTGGCCTGGACCTCGATCTTGTAGCCCGGAGGCAGGAACGTGTTGAAGCCCACGATCAGGTCTGGGTGTCCTTTGAACAGGTTGGACACTCGGTTAATCACTCCAGGGGTGTCGATTCTGTAAACAACAACAACAACAACTTGTGAAACTTTATGTTTCCTAAGGACATCAATAAACTGGTTTTTATTACTATTGTTTGTGACCTAAAACAAATAAACTAATCTCTGATTCTCACATTGATTGAGACTAGAACAAAAAGACATGTTTCTTGTTCTCTCTGCTGATATAAGACTTGAGCAGATAAAATGGCATCTGGTACTGCAGAGAAGATATTTGCCTTTACATTCCAAGTAAACTGGTACCCAGTACTTACATCTGATACTTTACAAAGTAAACTGGTCCCTGATACTTACGTTTGAGACTTGAACTCCTTCATGATGTCCAGGAAGTCGTTGTAGACCTGTGGCTGGTTCCCGAACTGTAGCTTAACCTGGTCCAGGTAGGACAGCGCGTCCTCGACCTTTAACCTCTGGAACTGTTGCTGCTGTCCCTGGGATGCTGCTGAGTGGGCCTGAAAAAGTCCAATTGTTTTATTATGTGTGAGAGAGAGAGAGAGAGAGAGAAAGAGAGAGAGAGAGAGAGAGAGAGAGTTTCAATGGGCTCCCAAAAAACAAAAACAAAACCAAAAAAAGAAAAAAAATCAGCAAGCAAAAGATGAGAACATCTAATGCAGAGGGATATTATGATAAAAATGTTTTTTGATACAGAATAATTAGGATGTTTTGTTGGAGGGCTTGGATGGCAGCTTTACTGTACAAGTGGGTGGGTTGGAGGGGGAGGGACAGCAAGTACCTGAGGGGGAGGTCCCTGGGCATGGGCCTGCTGGATGGGGGGCTGGGAGCCACCCTGCCCTGCTGGGGCTCCATGGTGACCCGGTAAAGTTGGGTTTGGCTGGTGATGCATCCCGGATGAATGAACATGCGACTGTGTAGTCCTGAAAGAACAACATATGACCAAACTTTAAAATTTGTTTGTGTTCAACTCATTCAAATAGTTTGGAAATATTTTTTCTTAAAGTTTTATGAATATCGAATTGAAAAATAGATCTTCAAACAACAAAGCTGAGATTATTAATAAAAATATCTTTAAGGTAAACAATCGATTTATTTATTTATTATTAAATGTAGTCCAAATGAAATTATGATGCAAGTTTGTTTCAACGTCAGAATATATAATTTATCTTACTCTCCTAATAGCAATAAAATGTAAACCTGAATTCTCTTAAAATAATACCTACTGAATTAAGTTCATGCAGAAGTGGTACAATGATTTTTCTTTAAAAAGTACAAGTTGTTGATTTTTTTTTTAGAAGTGACTCAATGTGCTACCTACGGAAAATTGTGCATGGGAAACTGAATCTGGGAGAGATTTTCAGCTGCTGTGCTGCCTGCAATGTCAAAGCGCTGGGCTGAAGGGGCAATAACTCGGGGATACTGACTCTCCCCTTGGGGAACGCGTCTGGGCTGCTATGATGAAAACAAGTTTTCAAATATAAATCGATAAACTTTTTTTTTTCTTCATGAAACCAATTTCATAGAGAGCAAGTGCTATAGAATTACAATTTACCGTATTCATCAGCCGCCCAGATTTTCACAGCTGTAGTCTGGTGAAGACTCTGAAACCAACAACATAAAAATCTTATCACAATGCATTACACATGTGTACAATAATATGTATAAAATATATAAAATAATATGCTTACAAAATAACAAATGTGTGACAAACATTGAGGATCCATTTCTTGATCACAAAAAAAAAAAAAAAAATTAAAAATTAACTTAAACTGGCTTTGACATTCTGTTTCAAATTATGCATTTAAAGCTCGCTATCCTGCCACCCCTTTCCTTTTAGCGTTAGACTACTCCGTTGTACACAAAATAGTCGCCATTATTCCCGCTGAATTTGACTTCAACATGTTTATCAAATTCCATACTTACATCTTAACTTACACAAAGAATCCCCAAGCATTTGTGTTTCTTGATATAAAACAAGCTTTAAAAAGTAGTAACAGTCCTATCATTATTTGGTACAAAGGTAAAATTTGGATGAAGAAGAACCCGGGAGTTCAAAAACAAGACATTCGGAACACAGTACAGAGGTGTTCCGATTTTTCATCAAGATTTAGCTTCGACTTGGACTGGTAAATCAAAGAAACAAGCGTATTTATACGAATTTCCTATTTTAGAAAGTCTATCTACCTGTACGCACAATTCGAACAGACATCAAAATACAGATCAGAGTTGTTGGGCGATGAACGGTCTAGGACCAAGCAGACAGCCGAATGGACGAGTCCATTTTTTTATATCGAAGACCTACTGCAAGAATTTACTAATGTCCTCGATAAATCACAGGTTTCATGACAAGATGTAGCGTAACTTTGTTTCCTTATATTGCTCTGAATCTGCATGTTATATTTTCAGAAAGAAAATGTCCCGAACTTCGACATTGAAAGAGAAATTCCGATCTACTGTTTGGCAACAAGACGACCTACGTTGGTTAGAATCAACAAATATTTGTGTAGAAAACCCCATCTATTCTATGTCAGAAAAGCATCACAGACGTAAAATAATGAGTACCTACTGATTAATAGAACATGATGAATTAAAACTAAGAAGCCTACCTTTGTTTCTACCACCGATGATTGCGATTTTTGTCGGATTGTTTTATTGGGATTCCCTTCCGAATATCAATACAAACTATTCTATTTTTGTAGGAATATGACGTCAGAGAGGTTTTCCGTTTTTATCCAATGGTTTTTATCGTTACAAATCTTTGAATGGCACGCGGGTTCTCTCGGAATGATCTCGTGCTTTGTCTAATGTCTTCCCGAATATCGGTAATAATAGACGATATATTCCGAGTAACAAACTTCCGTTTAAAATGAAAGAGGCGGATCTATGTATAGACATATGCCTTTTTTTGTTTATCTAAATGATAAAACTGCTATTTTGATCTATAATTCGTTAGTGGAAGGGTTTGAGACAAGAGAGATAAAATCGCATTGCAGTTTGAACTTAAATGATCGAGCCTAATTAAGCCTTATAATATAAATTCTCAAAGTAAATAAAAGTGAAAGTAGATATATAATCACCAACACAAATCATCATGTCCGAATCGATACCAACACCGTCTTCATCAGGTAAATGTATATACCGGGTAATGAACTTTGTTTTATTTAAGATAAAAATCAACTATCTTTTTTTACGAAGCATAATTCATCATTAGTCAGAGTAAATGATTTCCTCTTGAACAGTAGAACAAAATGTTGCACCATAAATGCATGTGCTATAATCATATGAATCAGTACATTTCATGCATTTGCAGGACAGAAATTGTTCAACTCAAGAATATTATTCAGTTAAGAAAGAATTTTAGTGAGTCAGTAATGTTAATTAATTGCATCTTCCCAAGTGAAGGGTTTCTGATCCGCTCCGCTGTACATATTAAATTTTATGTAGAGCGGAGCGGATCAGAAACCATGCAATCTTCCCAAGTCAAGGGTTTCTGATCCGCTCTACATAAATTTTATGTAGAGCAGAGCGGATCAGAAACTCTTGACTTGGGAAGATGGTTATGTTGTAAATCATCTAGTTTAAAAGAAATGTTTTCTTGTTAATATATACTTTATTTAGTGTGTTGAATGTCTTAAAAATTGACACACGGTAACGAGATTGCAAAAAATAATGACTGGGATTTGAACCTTGGCCCCTAAATCTCCAAGAATTAAGGTCAGAGATACTATATACCAACTGAGCTATCTGGTGCGAGCAATCAAACCTGTTTGTCTAATTGTCTGACCATAATATTCTTCCCCCTAAATGAGATTTTCCCTCAAAGATCAACATCCAAGGTACTTTTTGATCAGAACACCAAATTAAATGGGATGGGAGAACTAAATAATGACAGCTAGACCAGGCTGGGATTCAAACCCTGGGCCCCTGAAAAGATAGTCAGGTGCTCTACCAACTAAACTATCTGGCACTGACTATAATGTCTTCAACGTTGAAAATAAGTTGGGTCTTCAAAATGGAATCAGCGTTGAGTTATGGTTTAGGTTTCAACGTTGAAACCTCAACATTGATTCAACATTGAATAATGGTTGATCAACGTTGCGACTTGATTTCAACCATATATCTCAGCGTTGAAACAACGTTGCGTGCCCACTGGGTATGAGACACAAGCTATGTGTGATATGTAATATGTAATAGTGGGATTACTATTATGTGAAAATTTAGTGACCTCATAATAATATGTAAAGTGTTATTTTTAAGATTAATCTATATTCTTCTGATTTGTAGCTTGCATGATTACCTGGTTGGTAGCTCACTTGGTTGATGATAGTTGGGTCCTTATTTGTTGATTTACAATGGGAAAAAAGTTCTGAATTCATTTTATAAAGTTTTAAATGAAGTATTCCCCATTTTCTTAAAAGAAGACTTATGAACAATTCCTCAATGCAAATAAAAATGCTTATTACTTAACAACTATGTGTTATACCTAGGTTTATAATGCTATAAGCTTTGCTTAGTTGCATATATTAAAGTTAATGATGCTTTAATTAATTATCAGATGGGAAAAGAAAATTAAGATTAATTTGTTAGTGGGCTTATTTATGTACCGGTATATTTACGGTTGTACAAAAATATTTTAAAAAATAATTGGCAGATCCACAGGAGGATGCGGACATCAAACTGACCGCGGCACAGAAGGCGAGGGTGGAAAGGAACCGCCAGAGAGCCCTGCTGCTGCGACAGTCCAGACTGGCCAAAAAGCCATACTCCTCTGAATCAAAGTAAGTACTGTTAAAGTATTAGACCACTTTAGGAAGAGCTGCTCATCTATGGCTCTTTGCAATCATCAAGATTTGTTGGCTTTTGAGCTAAGACTACACAATTTGTGTACATTTCACTTGAAACCAGCATCATTTTTTAACTTGTTTTTTTTTATGCAAGAAAAAGATAATTATATCCTACCAAAAGTCCAAGGCCTTGTTAGAATGGTTCTAAACCAACTTAAATTTGCATGTGAGAAAAACTTTGTGAAAATTGCCATAGTCTCATTGTTGCAAATATTTCTCAACAAAACCACTTTGCATTTTTCTCTTAATACATGATTTATGCACACATTGGCTATCTCTACGAGAATAAAAAATATTGATGGTACATATTGTAGACAAAAAGTGACACGGACGGTTGACACAGGAGCAGGGTTTTTCCTGGAGGAAGAAGATGAGGAAGAAACACGGTCAAAGAAGACAGAGGTCAAACATCCATTAGGTGAGGTCAAGGTTACTGCTATTGAAGGTCAAGGGTGTTCTTCTTAAAGAAGACAGAGGTCAAATATCCATTAGGTTAGGTCAAGGTCACTAGCATTGAAAGTCAAGGAAGTTGATTTTCTTGTTCTTTATATAAAGCAACATTTAAGGATTAAATTTAAGTAACCCTGTATCCTTCATCCTAGTAATGTAAGGTGATTACCAGAGATAAACTTTTACACAGACTAGCCTCCAATTATTTTTTTTTCTAAAACATAAAGGGTTAAAGGGGCATGGTCACGATTTTGGTCAAAATTTATTTTTTCGATTTTAATGTTTAGAAGCTTCTTTAAGGCATTTCTAATGGTCAACTTAGATGTGAGTGCTAGTCGTCAAGTTATAAGCAAGATAAAGAACTCAGAACTTGTTTACATTTTTGATGTTCAGGGAAAATTTATGGTTTATACCAAAAATGAATGTGACAAACACTGGGAACTGTTTATTTATATTCAAAACTGATTAGTATATAGAAGATTCAGCTTGATAAAGAACTTTGATTAGCACATTGAATCAATGTAAATAAAAAAAGAGGCACGATGCCTTGTTTACATACCAAATAAATCTAAGCTCTGTTTCTTGCTTAAAACTCTGTGACAGACACTCATATTTTGGTTGATCATTGGAAATACATTAGTAAAGCATTGTAAACAATAAAAATTGAAAAGTAAATTTTGACCAAAATCGTGACCATGCCCCTTTAAGAGGATAGATCAGACCTCAACAATTTATGTTATTTTTGTTTTTCTTCAGAATTCTAACTTGTGATACTGCTGTACTTTTGTTTTTAAATTCATGTACCATTCTCCCAAAATATGCACATTGATTTCATTGCACTTTGATCATGGTCTCTTTCTGATTACAAACAATCTCAGGTCCCGTACTGGAGACGGCCACTGATGCATTGGTGTGCGAGGATTGTGGGAAGGAATTCATGGACTCCTGGCTGTTGACCACCTACAATGTCAATGTTTGTGATGTCTGCAAGTAAGAAGAATTTCTCTCCCTTTACTTTTTTCTTTCTCTTTTTTTTGCTATACTCTTTTCTTTCATTCCCCTATTGTCTCTTTCACTCTAAATTACCGGTACTGTTTCTCATCCTTTATTCTTCTGACCTCCTCTCTCTCTCTCTCTCTCTCTCTCTCTCTCTCTCTCTTGTTGCAGAAATGAATGATTAATGCAGACCTTCATCATCTTCATTATATATAACAGGGAAGACACAGAGAAGCATGCACTGGTCACAAAGTCGGAGGTCAAGGACACTTACCTCCTGAAGGACGCCGACCTAGAGGTCCGAGAACCACCCCTCAAATTCATCATCAGGAAAAACCCCAGGAACCCCCGCTGGGGGGACATGAAGTTGTACTATGGACCTCAGGTCTGTGAATGAAAGACAGATCATTTTTATTGCCCCAACAATCAAAATAGACAATGAAGGGAAATGGGGAAAATTAAGGGGACCAAGGAAAGGGAGGGAAATGGGAAGAAACATTCTAACTTTATTCCCATCCCCCATCTACCCCCTCCCTCCATCTGCCCCCCCCCCCATCCCATTTCCTCCTCCATTCTCCTAGGAAATGTATAAAGCAGTCATTAGCACCTCCTCTGTAGAATAGATATCAGGAAAATCCTAAAGCTGTTAAGTGATAAACCTTATTATGATATAACAGTGATGAATCATCAAGCATACATTTGTAAATTAAGTGAATTATCTTATTATTTACACTTCAGTATATTATGAATAAGTACGTCATTTGAATGACTGATTATTTTTGTAATAAAAAACTCAATTTGCATACTTGAGGCCTAGACTGAGGTAAGATGTTGCAATTTGTATTTATCATTTATTGAGAATCTCTTCCTTTTCGTAGGTATATGATCGAGCAATGGAGGTGTGGGGCTCAGAAGAGGGGCTAGAGAAAGCTCATGATGAGAGGTCCAGCAAAAGGGAAAAAACAAAACGGAAGAAGTTTGATAAGAAGGTCAAAGGTCAGTTTAAGATCCTCGTGGTAAAAAATATTTTTCAATTTAACTTCGATACATCATAAATATGCTCTAAATTTTTTTTTTCATTGAATTTATATCATTGTTATATAATATTAAAATTATGATAAATCATAATTTATAATGAGGTTAAAATTAAAGTATTTGATTTTTAATTGACTGACAAAGAAACGATGATAACAATTGTGTGGACAGAATTATTTATCTTCTCTCTCCAAACAATATAAGGAGTGTATTGTTATCCTTGGGTAATGAAGATAGCATTAATATAACTCTTTAAATTAATGTGCCAGTGTCCCAGAAGTTAAAATCTCCCTGTTGAAGTCAATCTGAAAAGACTAATGGCATGGCATATGTAAAATTCTCACCTCATGGGTTAAGTTAATTGTGTTAAATGCAAACACATTTCTTTTTTTTTTTTGGGGGGGGGGGGGGGGGGGAGTGGAAATGCTAGCAGCATGACACAGAGCATATATGAAAGTCTTTTTGAGTCCTTGGATCGACATTTGATGCATATCAATATTAGAGAAAGAATCTCAACAGGATGTTAAACATCAATCAATCGATTAATGTTAACTCAAGTTGAAATCCACTCCCTGAACAATATCACATATCTATAGGCCTATTAACATATAGATAAAAAAAGGGTGTTTATTGCATGATCTGAGTCAGTTTTGTATTGAAATGGGTACTGAGAACGTTATTTTCTAAATACAGAGTTACGATTAGCCGTGAGGAGTAGTTTGGTCAAAGTTAACTCGGGACCCCATGAGCATGAGTACGGCCCTGAATCTTACGACGAGGAATCTGACACCTACAGTGTTTCCTGTGATTGCGGACATGTTAGGACTTACGAGAAAATGTGAAATAAATGAAAAAAAGTTATTAGTAGGAATTTGACTTATTTATTGGAAAATAAATGGTTGACGGACCTTCTTGAATTAGATGCTTCAGATTAATTAATGTCTTTCGGATGAGGAAGGACTGATCTAAGAACTGAGTAGAATGGAATTATTTTTGTAGATTTGAATTCAATTTATATATAATTATACATGTAATTTATTAATTTTCAATTTCTCATACATTACATGATGTTCTGTTATTTTTGGCATCTACTTAATTTTCTTTTGTTTATTCTCATGTTCTTTACATAATAATATCATTTTACAAATTTTCACTCTCTCAATGTACATATATTTTTGTGATTTTTTCCTATTTTTGTGATATCACTTTTAACTTTTCTTATTCTTGAAAAGTTTTGTTGTTTTCTTGAAGGCAAATGGTTTCTCAGGGGTTTATTTGTTATGTTTCCAAAATACCGGTAATCATTTCTACACACTCAAATGATGGTGTAGAAAAGAAGATCTTTAACTATAATTACAGAAATTGACTGTCAGGTACATTTTCATCGCATTTAAAAGATAAGAAATTTAAATGAGTTAATAAATCTTATGGTGTCATATGAACTAGTCTTGAAAGGAAGAATAAATATTTTGTTAAAATCATAATTTTGTTTTTTGTTATTAATTACTGTAACACATGTTTTTAACTGCATATCACTGTATATATGAAATGCTATGACAAAGGTCACCATTCTTAGGATAAAGTAAGACATGTATATTTCTAAAATGGGTATAAGTACCGGTACTAAGATTGACAAAAATTGTTATAATAGAAAAAGATATGTGATATATTTTTGCATTTAAAAATTGAAAAATGCTTTTTTTTTTTCTTTTTTTTTGGTTTGTTTGTTTGTTTTTTTTTTGTTTTTACAAAACTCATTTTTTAAAGAATATATATTTTGTCATTTAAATATTTAAAACAAAAGTCAAATTTACTTTGAAGACACAATACAATTATTTACCTTTTTCAACTTTTTAGGTCACCTGAGTCACCCATGAATCTGTTTTTGTCCTTTATCTGTTTTAGATGTAAATGTAATTGGTTGTAAAATTTTTAACATTTTTCTTTGCTGGAACCACAGAAATAATTTCAACCAAATTTGGCATATATCATCTATGAGTGAAAGGGAGTAAAAATTATGAAATTCATGGCCCCTGGGTCAGGAATTCTGGTGTTACGGCAGGGCTCTAATTATTATATTGTGAAATGCATCATAATTCTTTGAAAATATTCTCCCCTGCTCCTAACTGCTGTGAACTAAATACACAGTAATAATGAGGAATAATGCCTCTTCCAAAATTGTGAATGTCATAGCCCCTTGGTCATGGGTTCTGGTGTTAGGGTGGGGCTCTAAATGAATGCAGTGATTCTTCGAAAATCTTCTCCTCTGCTCCTGGGTATTTATACGGTGAATTAAGTACAAATATGTGTACTAGTTATGATCTGGAAGAGTTCCTTTTCAAAATTATTTATTTTATGACCCCTGGGTCAAGAGTTCTGGTGTGAGTGCAGGATTCTAATGATTGTGATGGGTAGGATGGTGTAATTTCAACCAATTTTTTTTTGTACTTAAGATTTGTTCAATTATGTCACTGTACATTCTGCTACAATTTTTTTTTTTTTTAGAATTTAGAAAGTTGATTGAATCAAACAATCCCAGAATATTAAAAATTATTTCATTAGCCTAGTAATTGTAATGCTCATGAATATACATTGCAAAAGCCACACTGCAGTTACTCAGGTGACCGATAATGCCCATGGGCCACTTCTTTAAAATTAAAATTTATTGAAGATATCAATTTTAATATTCAGTTTAATCATATTGTTATACTTGAGTATTTATTTAAGTAATTCAATTGGATATTTTCAAAGAAATAATCCGTATTCGAAAAGTCATAGTGCGTGGAAAATGAAATAGATTCGGGTTCGACATACTAAATAATCAAAAACCACAACAACAAACACAGACTGGTCCACGTGAAAAAAAAAATATGACAGTGACAAAGTGTTTAGTGTCACAGTGTTAGTGAATTAGAATGGAAAGGCGGAAAGTCGAGTTTAAAGAGGATGTCAGGGATTACTTAGAGGCATCGTTTGCAAACGAAGCTCAGGTGATGAAAACCGAAATCAGAATATATTTATTTTTACAGATAGAGATGGTCAGTTGTGTTAGTGTTAATAAAGTAGTGCGGAATCAAAAGACGGAGCTCATCTATATCTGTCTGTTTATTTTCATTTTCAGTTCTAATCTAATTTTGGTCAATACCTTTGGTGAATAGATCACAAGCTTGCTTTTGGTTGTTTCAATTTCAGTGAAATTTCACAAAAAATAGAAAAATTAAGAAACAGAATTTCTTTTGTCAATGTGCAGGTCGATCTCATCAAAGACATGATTGTTATTTATGTCTCTGATCTCATCATTTCAAGATTTTTCTTTACATGAAAATGTCGGTCTCTAGAGCTAATTTAATATTCATATATTTTTTTAATGAATAATATTATGCAGAATAAGGAAGAATGCGGATCCTATTTTGATGTGCTACAAGAGAGGCTTGCTTCCCCTCCAATGTTCACAACACTAAGACTGAACACAACAAAACACAGTGCGGAGGAAATACATGCAATTATCAACCAAGAACTACAAAAGGTACATTAGAGCATGGGGGTAAAAAATTGATGACAATTTTGCATTTAATTAATTGGGATATAATTATTTTAAAAACCCTTTTCACCGATAAATTTTCTCACAACATTTTTTTTTTGTGGATTGTAGCTTTTATCTATCTCGTACATGTATGTCAATTATCCACTTCCAGATTGGGACAAAAACGTTAAAAAAATTTAAAATAAACATCACATTCCGTTATAGATCATGCCAGAAAGATCCTTTATTTATTCACATAAAAAGCATGTTGATATTTTGTGAAGGTTTACATGGACAGAAAATGGGATCCACCCCAGAGTTTTCTCCACCCTGAACTAGACGATGTCCTAGTCATAGAAAATAGGGGCCCTCGGCCAATCAAAAAGGTGATTTAAGATTATTTTTGTCCTTCTCAGATACTGTTAAAACTGTATTAATTGAATTGATGTACTTTGGGATGAGAGTTTTGAATAGACAAGTTGTTGATTAGACAGAAGTCAGTTTAGACATGGTATTCAGATTAAACAGGTTGTCGGATTAGACAGGTCGTGATATTAGACAAACAAATTATTCAAGCTGGCAAACTGTATTTAGTTTTTGGAAATTCAAAGTGCAGTAGATATCTCTGAGATATAAAAATGAACTTGTGTTAATCCTAAAAAAAAATTGTAGCCTGTTTTACATATTTTAAAAGATGGAGAAGGAAGTGATTATTGACCAAAGTTGTGGGATGGCTGTGATGCGTGGGGCAGACATCTTTGTGCAGGGAATTCTGGGAGCACCTACCAGTATGATATCGTCCAAGTTGTTGTTATCAGCAATTTATGTAAAGTTTTGTCAGTTTTACTAGAAAATTCATAATAAATTTCCTGGATATTTTTTTTTTTTTTGCAAATTGATCAAATAAATTTTGCACAGGAATATTTTCTTTATAAGTATTAGGGCTGGGACGATACTGTACTGAGCCGATTCGGTACATATCACGATATATGAGATGCGATACGATACATATCACGATACATTGCAATTAAATGAAAACATGAATAAAAGTTTAAAATTTATTCAACCTGCCGATGTATTACCGCATGTCCAAAGTGTTTTTGTTATATTCATAATGAGCGTTGCACAATTTACAAATTACTTTAGTCTCGTGTACACTAGTTTTTCATAAACAAGTACTCCAAAAGTTTTCCACACTCCATATTAAGCTTCCTAACAGTTTTGACAACTTTACGAGGTTTTCCGCCATCTTTGTACTTTCATATTAGGCGCGCGGACTAAAAATAGCCAATATATGAAGCTCGGATATTTTTGAAAAAAAAAAAAGTTCGGTAAGGTATCGTTGTATTAATGGTAAATATATCGATCCAAATATCGTCAAAATAAATACCGCGATGCACCGGTGCATCGGTGGATCGTCCCATTCCTTATAAGTATTATAACGTAGATTATCATAACAAGTACTATTGTTGTAACTCTGAAGAACATGGCACTGATTAATAAACTTTTGCTTTTATAAATTAGTATTTTTCTTTTGAATTTTATATTTTGAATCTTTCTTTCATCATAAAAGATAAAAAATAACTTTTCCATTGCTCCAAAGAATTTCCATAATTTCTGTTATATTGTACAAATTAAAATGAGAATAATTTTTTATTTGAATTCTCTAAATGTAATTTTAAAACAAACACACACTCTCTCTCTCTCTCTCTCTCTCTCTCTCTCTCTCTCTCTCTCTCTCTCTCTCTCTCTCTCTCTCTCTCTCTCTCTCAATATGGTTGACGTATTTCTTGATTGACAGACATGATGTCAGGGGACCTGGTATCCGTGGTGGTGGATTTGGATGGACGGGTTCTTAAAGGGGACACCCAGCCACTCTCTGGGCCCAGGCTCCATGTGGGAAATGGTGTGGCAAAGTTTGACAGGGACGCCATCTTCAAAAGCCAACCACCTCCAAGGTATTGCTGTAATAAAGCATTGAAGTTTAATTAGAATTTTGAATTTTTTTTTAATGGAATGCATGTGCATAAATTGATAAAATGTAACAGTAATTGTTTTCAAGTTGCTGCACAGTTGTATTTCCTAATTTTATGCATTGAAGAATGCATGGATGCAAAATTTGTTTCACTGCAGCAATTTTTTTTTTTTGCAGAAGTAAAAGAGTTTAACTAAATTTATGATTGTCTGCATGTTGAGTATTTTTGAAAAAATATTGATTTTTACCATAGATTTGCAAACATATCCATGGCCATAGATTTATGGATAAATTTCAATCTCCTAAATACATGTACTAAAGTTTCATGACCAATTGTTTGTACTGTTTGTAGTATATTCTGTAATGGACTTCATCAATGATTAAATCTTTGTAGCTGCTTACAGTACTGAATGACAGATTACTGAAAACCAACTTTTATTCACATGCAAGAACTTTTTGCAAGGTTCGAAAGAGCCTCATCATCATGAACAATTGTCGCGGCAAACATGTACTGTAGATTCCTTATTTTACACGAGTACTTAATTCCACGATTCCACTGTTTTCCATCAAATCGCGAGAACAAAAAATTTAATTTGTATCATAGTTTTATGTAGTTTACCTCTGTCCAAAAATTAAAAGCGACATTTTAAAATTCGCGAGATGTGCTTCTCGCGATTTTACATGGATATTAATTCTTCATGTTTAATTAGGAATCTACAGTATTTATCATATGGTTGTTGTTACAACATGTGTTTAGATAAGGTTTGGTCGCAAAAGTTAGTCGCCGCAAACCAGTTTACCAAAATTACCGTAAGTTGTCCTAAAAAAAGTTTGTTTATGGTACTAACTGAGAGATGTATTGTAACAATAATTGTAGTGGAGTTGGAATTTTGATGACGGAGCCCCTCAATGAGGCCCCATGTCTCAGTGACCTTCGACCTGACCTGATTATGGCACAGAACCTGCCATCTATAGTGTGTACTCATGTCCTTGACCCCAAACCAGGGGAGAGAATCCTGGATATGTGTGCAGCCCCTGGGGGCAAGACGACGCACATAGCCAGCAGGATGCAGAACAAGGTAATACTAGCATTTGTTGAATCTTTTTATTTCCTTATTCTCATTAAGTATATGTTCATTCTGCTTTTTATGGATGTACTGAACAAATCACATTGCTTTCTATCCATCCATCTGTCTCTCCATCCATCCATCTATCTATCTGTCTGTCTGTCTGTCTGAGGTCCGAAAATAAAACGGGGGCAAATACTTCCCTGTATAAGGAACTTTTAATTATTTTTTCCTGATCACTCAGATGACACTCAAATTAATACATGTAACACCTAAATGACTAATATACAGTAATGCAAATGAAATTCGTTTTGAGTCTATTTGCCCTGTGTCAGGTCTTTGCTTTATCAAGAAATGTTTATATTTTAAAATGACAAAATGATGGTTCACTTCAATTAATGCTAAGAAACCTTTTAGCCAATGTACCAGTTATTGTCGAATTTATCAGCTGGAATTAAATATTTGGGTTTACAAACTGATATCAATGGATGTAAAAAAATTTCTTGGAGCTATAGCATGCATGTGTAAATAAGTATGCTTTTATTTATAAAAAAAATCCCCAACAACTTTAAACACATTATCCTTGGTATTTATAATGGATTTTTTTGTTTGGTAGGGTGAAGTTATAGCCATTGATCGTTCCGATGTTAAGGTGGAAAAAATTAGATCAAACCTGGAGAGGTGGGCTCTCACCTGTGTGACCTGCCACGCCTGTGATGCTCTCAAAGTCACTGTGGGTCAGCGAGGTAGTACTAATTAACCAGTAGATCCCTGTCTGGTCACCGCATTATCCCCTGGATTTCATTTTTATATCACGAAAAAATTGAAATTAAGTGGGTTCTTGCTGTGCTTTCATGTGTGCGATGTATATTGGGTAATTTACACAGGTTGCAAAATTTTTATTTTGGCCATTTCTTCTTTATACTATCAAATATTTGTTTAACCTGTAATACATTTTCTGTATTGATTTTTAAGGCGTCGAGCTAATGCTCGGCAGCCTTCTAGCGATCGTCTGGATTGGCAATCGTCCAAAAATTCACGCGCTGCACCGCCTTTTCAATGCGCATAAGAAAAGAGTTTCTAAAAGTATTAAACGTATTACAAGATTTTTTTTCCATTTATTCAACTAAATTGTGTACAAAAAACCCAACTTTGCCTCCCTGGTGATTGACAATTCATTGCATAAGAATAAATTATCTTAATCAAGAAATGGCGGATGAATACAATCAGGCCTAAGTGTAAAGATTCACTAGATATTATTTTAGTTTATCGCTTACATTTTAATTGGAGACCGTGTCCGATAGAAATAACATTTTAGATGTAAATTTATTTGTTATCGGGCACGGTCTCCAAAATAAATGTAAGCGATAAACGCATCTAGTAATATCGTTGCAGAAAATAAACTCGATAATGCAGTTGGTTTGGTCGAGCATTAAAGATAGCACGTGTTGTGGATTTGTTTGTAAACAACCATACCATAGGAAATCTTGTTTCAAACGGGAATTGAATTAAATAAATGTATGTTTTATTATAATTAGGGACACACTGTTAATGTATTCAAATTATGAACCTGTGAAAGTTGTTCAAAGACTGTTTGAAGCAGAAAGAAACAAATTATTTTTGAACTTTGAAATTTCTTCGATTTTTGCAATTATGATGAGTTATTGTAGTAAAAAAGCACCACAACCTATTTTATAAGAAAATATTCTGATTTTTGTTTTTAAAGCAGCAGAAAACATAATTCATATACCGGTACTTTCTATTCTTAGTCTAATATCATTTGATATGACTATTAGTACAGAAATTCAAATTATTGGTATCATTCTATATAAAAGAAAAAAAATGTCAGCTCGACGCCTTTGTGGCCGTTCCGGCCTTTGATTTTTCTTTATTGTATTAATGGCTCCATCCTTGGGCATTCAAGATACAAAATTGAATCAGAATTTTCATGCCAAAAGATAAAGTAACAAACACCATATATGCAAAGCCTATTATTATAATGATAATAAATAAAACCCAATGGTTTTTATTTTTAAAAAAGATGGTGGCCAACGGACATACTTATTTTGGAAATTGTTTATTCATCTTCTATGTTGAATACTTTGCATAGACATGTAACTTAGTTTTATTTGTTAGGTGGAGATATAAATTTCCCAGAAATCCCAGCGGATTATTTTGACCGGATTCTCCTGGATGTTCCCTGCAGTGCGCTGGGACAGAGACCGTCCATAAAGAACTCTATGACCCTCAATTCTCTCAAATCCTACCCTGGCTACCAGAGGAAGTTCATACGAAAGGTTTTGTTTAAGAAGTATCTTATTCTTTACATAGCTGTGTTTTTGTTTATAATCTTTTATTTTCTTCACAGCCTCTTAAACAAATGTAATATAACTTACCCTTATCATCAACCTATAATAGATCACCCTACATGTGTAATAAATTTTTACATTCCAAACTAATTTTACAATTTATCCTTTAAAAAAATACTTCTAAATAAATATTTATATACTTCACAATACAGTACCTCACTTTTACAACATAAGCTACTTTACAATATAACTTTACACTTTACAATATTATTTAGCTTTACAGTCTAATTTTACTTTACTTACCATAAAACATTTAACATATATTTACAATATGATCTATTCTTATCCTATCTTTTAAGGCTGTTCAACTTCTGAGATCAGGGGGTGTACTTGTGTACAGCACATGTACAATAACTATGGAGGAAAATGAAAAACAGGCTGTGTGGATGTTAGAAAATTTCCCTGAGTTAATCCTTATTGCACAGGTATGCTTATTCAAGTTACAGTAATCCTAATTGCCCAGGTAAACTTGTTTAAGGTGATCCCTTCTACTCAGGTAAGCTTTATTAAGTTATTCCCTACTGCCCAGGTAATCTTATTTAAGTTAATCCTTACTGCCCAGGTAATCTTATTTACCGTAAGTTTATCCTTATTATCCAGGTAATCTTATTTAAGTTTATCCTTACTGCCCAGGTAATCTTATTTAAGTTAATCCTTACTGCCCAGGTAATCTTATTTAAGTTAATCCTTACTGCCCAGGTAAGCCTTTCCTAGTTAATCGTTACTGCCTAGGTACCCAGGTTATCTTTTTCAAGTTAATATTTACAGCCCAGGTACCAGGTAAGCTTTTCCAAGTTAATGTGTACATCTCAGGTAATCATATTCAAGTTTATTCCAACTGCCCAGGTATTGTCATGTAAGTTTATCCTTACTGTCTAGGTAAGCTTGTCCAAGTTAATCCTTACTTCTCAGGTAACCTTATATAAGTTAATCCTGACTGCCAATGTAAGTCGTTACTGTTTATGTAGGGTTAATCCTCCCTACTGCTCAATTAAGCTTCTCTGACATTGATTACCAGGTACTAAGATAAGCTTATCTGAGTTAAACCCTAACTGCTTAGGTAAGTTCAGTTTCTTGCATGGCCTTCTCAGGTTAGCATCTGAAACCCATTCCTGACGATTGTCAACAATATATCATCTCTGTTTTTGATCGGAAAGACAGTCATATGCATGCCGAGATAAACTGCTGTTTAATTAACAAGGAAGAGGTACATGTATATTTTGCCTATAAAAACTAATATGATCTATTTAAATTCTGCTTAGATTATGTCCAACAATATTCTTTTTATTCAATTAAAAACATATGTGTAAAATATTCATTTTATTCAATTAAAAACATATGTGTAAAACATTCTAAATTTGATTTTTTATGTTCGCAATTAGTGCGCATTTATCAACAATTTGGAGACTTTTACCATTAAATATAAATAGCTTTGAATTTATTTTGATTTTTAGCCAATTCTGTTAATAAGGTAATTAAAATATGAGCTATTTTTATCATGTTTACACCTTGGGTACTGAACCTTGGTCTTTCCTCATTAATAGGAAAAGGTGCAGTTTTGAAGTTATTAATTACTAATATATTAATTGCGAAAATTAAAATTTTATGTAATGTGCTTGAAGTATATTTGAAGGTCTAACATTCTACATTTGCATTTGGGAATATTTGACCTTTCTTTAATTCATCAATGTTCAAGTGCAGTATTTTTCATTTTGAATAATATGGAAAGATGTGTGTGTGGTTTATAAAACAAAGCTGAACATAGCCTTCGATCACAATTGACCACTGATAACGCAGTACATCTGGCAAAGTGAGGATAATGTCATGTCTGTATCTTAATTGATGGCTATAGTCAGTATATTTCATGTACCGGTAACTTTTTAGGTATCTTTACAAACCAATGTTTTATTAAGTACAAATAAGTGTTATTTGATGTAACTTTACATGTATCTATCCAAACCAATTATTTTTATTAAGTAGTAAGTATAGTAAATTTAATATCACACAGGGTAATCCTAAAGCTCTAATCCTATTAATTAAATGTTTTCATGCACATTTATGCATATTTGAGTGTGTAATTAATAGCTTTACCGAATATGAAGCCTGCAGCTCTTTTGATTACGGTTTCATTACTTGATGTAGGCCTACTCATCACAACTTCCTTGGGTTCTCGATCTACTTGTTTTCATGTTTTTTCCTATTACACGGAAGTTTTGTATGAAACGGAGGAATTACAAACTAACAGTAACTAATGAAGGATTAATGTGAAATAAACCTCCTTTTCCCTAAACAAAATAATAATCACACGCGACCAGGCCTTATCCAGACCTGTATTGTTATAAAAACTATAGACAAAGGATTGGTTCGCGACGAGAAATATTCGCGACGACAAGGCTCTCGCAAACCTCGCGAAAATTTATCGCACGCCAATAAAAGTTGGTTTACAGTATTCTTAACTCCTTTCATGATCAGGAGTTAATTTACTGATAATACATGTACATACATTCACCCATTGGATAATATATACGTCGTTCTGCAGAATCTTTTCAAAATTTTACAACAAACATGTCTTTTGTTTTTATTATAATGTATGTATATATGCCATTTTTCTTTCGTATTTCAGCACCCACACCTAGGATCACGTGGGCGGCAATGCCGCGGATTATCAGACGACCAGAGACAGGTGCTTCAGATGTTCGACCCGGCGTGTGATATATCACGTGATGGGTCATGTGACAAAATGGCAGCTTATAATAGGGACACGATAGGATTCTTCATTGCAAAATTTACGAAAATAAAGAAATGAAATTTAAAAAAACAATGTTGCTTTCTCTTTTTTTTTGACGGTGCGGTTTTGAAAACATTGGAAATTTATGTTAGTTTCGAAAATACTTCATCATGATAATGGATCAACTCTCACATTGCTATGCATTCTGACTATTTTTCGGGTGAAAAATGTATGAACTAGCGCACTTAATAGACCAAAGCTTAATTTTACGTTCTTTGAAATGGTTTATTGAGACTATCACGAATGAATCCTGAATTGTATGAATACGTAGTATCGTTGTGTGCATATGTATATGCTGTTATAAAATGGGTGGGTTAGATGAAAGGCAACCACGCCCTTTCCTAATTAACCTGAATTTGATATAGCAAAACTTTACATCATATTCACAGGGGAAAATTAATTTCCAACGTTTCAGCAGGAAAAAAGCATTTTTTCAACCTAGATAATATTTCATTATACTGAGCGTTGACAATTCACACGTGATCTCAAATGCGAGTTTGCGAGTTAAATTCCCAGTGTACGACGTAGTTTCCTTTTATTTTTTACTTTAACTCATCATCGATATTATTTTTATTCTTGTCTTATATAGTCTTATGCATTGTTGAAATGAATTTTAATAAAAACTACAAGCAATATTTTCAACCATGTTAGAAAATGAATTACAGTAATCTGGAAGAACTTAGAAGAAGAAAAAAAACCAAGAGAATAGATAAAGTTCATACTTTGAAACAATATTTCAACAGCATGCGTTTCATTGAAGAGTCCTATCGAGTAATTCTGATTTTAAATAAGACCATTGAAAACCAATACACTTATCAAGCCATCGATAAAGTATCGCTTTACTTCAGGATATTAGTACTTCATGTTCAAGAACATAGCATGTTTATATTATCTGCCAGCATTTATAATTGTTATACTTTCATGTTAAATACTGAAATCTGATTGGTTAAGACGCAGTTAAAAATATTTACTATTACCCTCAGCGTTAGCAACGCACTTGGCAACGGGTAACATTAAAAAATGTTACATGCGCGAAAATTATGCGCGTACGGTTCGCTGTAGAATTCACGTTATTCCTATATAAAAGCAGTAAAATTTTCTTAAATTTTTTAAAAAAGACATTCAGTATAACAAAATAAATAGTGCCTGTTTGGGAGGATAACAGTTGAAATTGACACCCCTCGAAAACCATTGTCAACCTCCGCTTCGCGTCGGTTGACAATGGTTTTCTCGGGGTGTCAATTTCAACTGTTACCCTCCCAAACAGGCACTATTTATATAATAGCACATCCTTACATTATACGTTTTATAAATAAGATGCAATGACCCTCGTTTGCTTTACTTTGACTGTAAATTTTATCCAAATGAAAAACAAATTAATTAAAAAATAAGAAAAAATTTAGGTTTCTCGTCTCTAAGGCAACAAATAGACAAGAATCTAGTAATTACAATTTCCATTGATAACACAATGACAAGAATTGATTATTAAAAATGTTTTAATACTTTGGATTTAAAAAAAAACCAAATTAAACCGCAGAAAGGTTAGCTACTGTGGAATCATTAAATTTCGTGGGGGCCAATTTTCGTGGATTACTTAAATTTTACAGGTTCGTGGGGACGTGATTTCGTGTATTCTTATATATCTACAAAAGGGAATATGACTTTATTACCCTAATATATCAATTCGTGGAGGATGTTATTTCGTGGATGAGAGGTACCAACGAATTCCACGAAAATTGACCCACCTCGAAATCTAATGATTCCACAGTATTTGTTTTCAAAATAGTGTCATTTTATTTTCACAACTACATGTGTATGAAAAAATCATTTCTTTCTTGGTACAACTGGCATTTTCCCGCCTAATTTGTCCATTTCTTTGGTTTAAGGTATCAAAAATACCAAACAAATCTTCGATTTGCCTCGGGGTTTTTAATACTCGGTCAAATTTATTTGAGAATATATCAGAATTTACTGCAAACGTTTTAGTATTTCCAAAATGAAACAGAAAAGACTGTTTCTATTCCTGCATAATTTATGATATAAATATTTAAATGTGACATTTTGTTAATATCTGCCTGTCAACAGTTTTTGAAGTGTTTTAAGTGTTTTAGCTCGTAAAATTATATTGAGGTCTTTTGAGTTGTGTTTGGCATTCACCGCCAAAATTGGTACAAACCACTTTCTGAACCCTGTTTAAATGTTTTGAAATAGTTAAAAGCAAATTCACAAACGACATTATGAGAAAACGCCAACATTACTTTGGATGATAACCTTTAAGAATATGAAAGTCAAATATTACATATATTTCGTATTTTAATAACTTCTTAAATCCAATAACATGTATATAAGTTTAAAATGTATCTTATTTGAAAACCTTTTTGTGAATAACACTTATAATATACATGCATTTAAGAATCGATGATGCTTATATCTTCATGTGACCGTTTAAAAGTACATATTAAATTGTTTCATTTTTTCCTTCTTTAAATTATCCATACAGGTGTATTACTGTGGTTTCATTAATATTCAAGGGTATCAATTTTCGTGGTTAAAGTGCAAACCTCAGTTTCAAGGATACGTAAATTCGTGGCCAATGATCTTATCAATACAAAATGTTAGTAGAAATTGCACTTCAATGAACATTTTTTTTCATGGATAAACTTAACAACGAAATCCACGAAAATTGGTATTCAACGAATATTGATGAAACCACAGTATTAAGATTGTTTTGGATATTATTTTTTTTGACAACACTCAATGACAGTTGCTATATCCTAGTAGATTCGATAATATTGGAGTCTCTTGTTCTACTTTTCCCACTGGGTACAGTGTTACCTATTTCCTTGGTATCAGAAGACAAAGGCTCCGTAGCCTTGACGCTTCTACAAACGTCCGAATGCTCATTCCTTCTCACAACACCGGTCTTATTACTTTCACTGTGTAGTGATACTGTTGTTGTTGCCTTTTCTTTTGTTTCACTCGAAATTTCTTTCGTTGAAGGTGGTTTCCGAGAGCTAGCAGCACTCTGTGGGTTTTGTTTTATCTCTTCCGTTTTCTTGTGAATTTGAACGTGATTTTGTGAATTATCTCGACCAGAGCTAGATACAACCTCTGGTTCCTTTCTTGTGTCTTGACTTCCTGTTTTCTTCTCTTTAGAGTCTTTACTACTGCTGCTTGATGAACTAGTTTTCTTCGATGAAGAATTTGAAGTTCCAGCGGAAATTTCTTTCATACCAGGCGATTGTGATGTTTTTGAATCCGAAATCGGTTTAGCTTTTGCACCTTTTTCATTATTTGAAGTTCCTGATGAGGACTTCATACCTTTTGTGTCTTTCTCTTTAGAGTCTTTAGAGCTTTTTGCTGATTTGGCCTTCTTGGGTGACGATTTGGGTGTCCCAGTTGCCTCCTTTCTGTCAGACGATTGAATTGCTTTAGGTTTTGTCACACTCTCATTATTAGAGTCTGGTGGGGAGCTTGAGGATTTCTTATCCGATGATTTGTCTGGTATTGTTTTTGAAGTAGGCACTTTCTTGGACGTACCTGATGTTTCTTTGGTTGATGAAACAGATGATGTATTCGACTTGGAGACTTGAGTCGCCACAGTTGGAGATGATGTTGACTCTTTTATCTTCATGTTTGCAGTTGCTCCTGATGAAACCGTTGTCATTTTCGGGTCTTTCGAAAGCGACGGCTGTAGCGTTGTTGTGGATAAGGTTGAAATAGAGGTTTTAGGCACCGTCGTGCAAGTTAATGCGGAAGACGTTGTTATTGATAATGGAGATTGTTCCATTGTTCTTGATGAATTCGTCAATGCGTTCGTTTTGCGAAATGTAAAGGGGGAGGGCATCCCAGAATTAAAGTTGGTCATTGATGTATTTAAAGGCAGTGTAGCCGCCTTATTCAAAGTGGTACTCGAGGAATGCAAAGGATTAGGATTATTTGTAGGTACCGCAGTACTTTGACTGGTCATAGCATGTACCTGCTGAGGGGTCTGTGTTATTTTCTTGTTGACACTTCCGCCTTCTCCTTTTTGTTTTGCTATAAAGGCATTTAGATTTGGGACAGACTGGTTCCCTCGAAGACTCTGACTCTTCTGAATATTCACCGCCACTTGTTCTTTCCTTCCGAAGTCAGTCATTGTAGAAATGCCTTTTTCTGTGGACGATCGATGTAAGCTTAGTGAACCACTCGGATGATTTCCAACACGGACCCGTTCCGACATTTGTGTTTTTTCACCACTACCAGAAACTCGGTTTATCTCTAATGACGATAAACTATTAGACCTTGAACTTTTCCTATCTTCAGTAGACACCTGCTGTCTGTCCAACTTAAAGATTTTGATCCCATTTCTGTCTCCAACGAACAATTTCTCATTCTTGCTCATGGATAAAGCCACTGGTCGATACAAGCCCGAAGACTTGTTGAGCAAAATGTACAGAAACTCGCCGTTTACTGACACAAGATGCAGACAATCATTGCAACTGTCTGCCACGATTATGTTCAGTAAGGAGTCGCAGCAGACGCCAAACGGCAGGAAAGGCACGGCGTCGGGACGATTGAGTTTATCGGCTGTGTACGTGAAGCGGTATCGTCCCCACCGGTCGACGACGATCACTGCCCGCCTCAAATGATCGGAAACCACGATGTCTCCGTTTCCATTTTCAGTAACAAAGGCGGGAAATGAGTACAACTGATCCCCGTGGTTGTCGTGTTCCACGGCGGAAATGACGTCACCGTCTTCGCTATATCGGGTGACACGGCCCCGAGCGGAGGGGAGGAACAGTCCGACAACAATGTCGCCATTTTCCGCGAAGCAAATGCCGATTGGAAACCAATCGTTCGTGGACATGACTTTTTTGGTGATGATGTCACCGTCAAACCGGGTGTATATCAGACGCTTGTTTTTCCCGTCTGTGAAGATGAGATCGTCTTTCGAACCGGCGGCGAGACCACAAATCTCTATCTTGACCTCTAGGAGCAGCAGTGTTTGCCCTTTCCGATCCAGTTGAAGAATTTGAGGTCGTCTGCAAACCCAGACGGTGCCGTCTGCGCTACAACACAGGTGCTGTAAGTTGTCACATGTCATTTCCATCGTCACGGAAGGTGTCACGTGTTGACCTTGACTTTTGCCCTGGGTCATGTTGTACCTGTAACATCTCGGGGATGGTTGGCTCTCTGTGCTACCAACCGAAGAGTTATCTTGCTCGACATTATACTTAAACGAATGGCGAGGCGCAGTGTTTCCCATGGCGACTGGATATTTTAAATGTGTGCGTTATATGGATTAATTGCACATTTAACGTGACCTGATCGAATTGATGTATACGCATATATGCGGAAGTGTATTTTGTTTCCTGGAGTCAATTATTGGGGAAGTTGGCCTAAAATACAAAGAAATTAAAAGTGATGCTGTAGTTTTGAAAATGCGTGCTTTCAACTTCCGTCATTGAATTTAAGTGTATAAGTAAAATGTACATACGCAAAAAGTTAAGAATAAATTGCTTTCTCTCTCTCTCTCTCTTTCTCTCTCTCTCTCTCTCAATAGATTTATTACACGAATTGATGGTAAATATAGCTTAAATGAAATCAATTTCATCAATACTATATTGAGATCAATATTTAAATTTCCCGACATGCAATGATAATGTTTCAATAGTGATATATATTCTTATATTGTTTTTAAGGTACCTCACTACACCCAGACTTATACTTTTCAAGACACTACGTCACAAGATGGCGATTTAAATATTTTGTTAAACTGTTTATAAGGAATAATTAAGGAATTATTCTTTGAGTATTATGAGGTGATAATTTTGGTCGGGGCGTGATCAAATCCAATAAAGCCCGAAGGGCTTTATGATAGATTTGATCACGCCCTGACCGAAATCATCACCTCATAATATTCAAAGAATGATTCCTTATTACTTATATAATTTTTAGCCATCGTACGATTAAATATTTAAATATAAATAAGCAAACCCCGCAGGCGCCTCAATTTGGCGTCATTTGTATTATGAATTATATAGTACAAAATCGATACGTAGTGTTATCACAGGCAAAGACACTGGAAAATGTAAATATATATCGTTCAATTCGGTTGTATAGCGTCGTAGCTTAGTGCCTGAGGCATTGGTCTTCTGAACCACAGATCGTGAGTTCGAATCTACCTGGAGCTTTTGTTCATGTTTACTGAATTATATTTTTGAAAATGTAATTTTTCATCCAAAATTACACATTTTTGCCCATTTGACTTAAATATTTCTTATCCATTATGCTATCTATCATAATTCAGTAATTTTCTGCTGATTTGAGAAACTATTTCAAGGTGTAGTAAGCCACCTTAAAAACAAACTAAATTAAGAATATAAAAAAGATGTATATAGATAAAACTCAAGTACCTTGCAGGAGTTATAGTTTCTTGAAGAGTATGTTCCATGTTCACATGTTTTCAAATTAACAGTAAATGAAAATGTTTGGCTAAAGCGGAAAAAATAGTTTTGAAAAATAGTTCCCCCCTTTCACATCCGGTTATTTCCTGATTAGAATCCTTTCTGACTTCCTGTAGTTCGATTTCAGTATTGGTTGATGTTTTTCAAACCACGGAACGTACAGGTATCGACAACTTTTGAAACTGGCACCCTCTTTTCAGATCACGGTTTCGCAATGAGTGCCTCCACTTCTTAACAAATTCCTTTTAAAACTTTGTTCTTCTAGAGCAGCTGAAAGTGAAAAGCATTGTCCAAAATAATTTTGTTCTTAAAATAAGAGTTCAGATAATATAATGGTCCATCTTGTATTCAGTTCAACCATCATTGAGATTTTTTAAAAAAATCACATCCAGGAAACTGCACTTGTTTTGCAAGGACTTTACATGACGCAAAGGGTGTAGGCAAAATTGTCCTTATTTTTCAATGAAATGTTTTTATCGGTTACAATTAAACCATGATAAAAATAATTTACGTCTACGCCAGAGTATCTATTTTAAGCAAATACGTGCTCATATTTGTGTGAATTTGTAAACTTCGTCGCTTATTTCCTTAAAAACGCTTTGATTTTATTTCAATAGCCGGTTTTGATTTTATTTCCTCGCCATTTTGTTGACTCTAATTAAGTTCCCAGCATAGCTCGAATCCTGATTTTATTAACCGGGTTTTCCAACGGAAAAATCCGGTTATTAAAATGGTGAAAATGGCGGGCGGGCGGGCGGCTGCCATAAGGGTACCTTCATTGTACGGATAACTCCTCCTACAGTTTTCAAGATAGGAAGTTGTTCTTTTGCAGATCAATTGTACATATATCAGAGGTGTGCATATTGCTAGGATTTTGATTTCTGATAATTTATCGAAAAAATACCAGCTTTTGAACTTAGTCATTTTTTGGCAAAATACCAGCTTTTGAACTTAGTCATTTTTTGGCAAAATATTGCATATAGGGTACCCTCATTGTACGGATAACTCCTCCTACAGTTTTCAAGATAGGAAGTTGTTCTTTTGCAGATCAATTGTACATATATTAGAGGTGTGCATATTGCTAGGATTTTGATTTCTGATAATTTATCGAAAAAATACCAGCTTTTGAACTTAGTCATTTTTTGGCAAAATATTGCATATAGGATACCCTCATTGTACGGATAACTCCTCCTACAGTTTTCAAGATAGGAAGTTGTTCTTTTGCAGATCAATTGTACATATATTAGAGGTGTGCATATTGCTAGGATTTTGATTTCTAATTATTTATGAAAAAAATACTAGCTTTTGAACTTAGTCATTTTTTGGCAAAATGTTGCATATAGGGTACTCCATTTCACTGGATAGGGTTGACATGGATTATGGATACAGTTCACATTAAAGAAAACCCGGTTTGCTGTCACATTGACAGCTTTTCACTTGTTTTAATTTTTCCATTAACAGATTAATTTAACTTAATTTATCTCTGATACTTTGGTCTGAGCTTATTAATCGCCAAAATCTGATTTTTCCAAGAAATTTTAAAAAGCAAGAAATAAACGAAAGACTTTCAATAAAGATGCTCTTAAAACTTAATTTTTCTTAGACAGTCTGAAATCGCATACAAAAAATATATACAATATATTGAGATAGATATGCATACCGTACATCCGGCCAAGAAACACAAAAGGTTTTCATGTAGCATCCAAATCCTAATCAAATTTGATCGATTCGGCCTGAAACATCCGTAACTAATGTCATTTTTCTCACTACGTTACCATTAAGATTCAAAACTTATTCAAAAGTTTTTATTCCTTTTAAATAGGAAACATCCACTCTTAAACCTCTGACTCCAAGCGAAAAACGTGTAAAAACACCCACATAAGAATCAGAAAATGGCTTTCACAAAATTATTCCGGCTTGAAACATATTGTACTTCCCTTTGAATTTTCAAAGAAATTGGAAGTATTCGTCTGAAGAATCCCAAAAAATCAACGATAATTTGTCTGTTCGGTGTTTGTCAAAAGATTATGGGCGATTCTTTTTTTTTTTTTTGTTCTCAAAAAGTAGCGGAAACTTGCTCATTCTTCCAATAAAACGTTTTTCTCATTCTTATCCCAACCACACTAGCAAACGAGTGTGTGGGATTCCTTCTCTTTTTTTTTTTGTCTAGAAACTTACTAGGTCTTCTTCCAAGAAAATATTTCCTTTTTCAAAATGTCTCCAAAACATCCAGTTCCCTGTCGGTTTCTGAAAGTTGATAATCCTATAGCTCGATCACTTTCTTGACGTTTCGTTATGTTCATTCAACATTAATCTCCATTCAGATTTATAACCATGTACAATCTGTCTGTCAATATGGGAACGAAATACATATACGAGACTCAGAGAAGTACTGACGGAATATTATTATATAACGTCAAAACTCTTGCCTATTGAAGATAGCATCAAAATCACACACTTCCTTGATGGACGCAGTTCTTTTCCTTCATATTATGAAGATGTGTATGCATGTACTTCACAAATACACCATGATATAAACAAGATTTAATTACTTGTATTCCAAGAGACTCTCTTCTAGTACAGAGTATATAGATGGATATCTGCCTGTAAATGTCGACCATTGAAAGGATTACTTCCGCAAACTAAAATCTATTTTTGAGAATTTCATTTCTGATTCAGTGTAAAGATACTGCAAAGTAAAATAATTGGCATGCGCTTTTAAGAGTGTTTTTGATCGTTGCTTATTTTCCCTTCATAAACTTAATACTAATTATCCATTTCATTTTTGTTTTTGCAGTACACCTTATGTACGGTATAGAAACTTCAGAGTCGGAGTATTTTTCTTTTACATTTTCCGTTTTGAAGTGGCTATTACATGTAGACACTTTTGCATTGACAAATCGAAAATCTGAGACGACTTTTTGAAACTAATGACTCGTTAAAGCCCGTGAGAAGTACTTGATGCATAGAACACTGTCTTGCTGGATGTTATCTGAATCTGAATGGGGAGAGACTCGAGTGGATAATTAAGGCAGTAAAGAGATATACGAGATTTAATTGCTTTCATTTCATAACGACGTTTTATAGAGTACTAGTACATGTTACCATGCATGTACACCCGGAGCTGCAAAAATGTAATCGTGGTTTCATTAATATTCAAGGGTATCAATTTTCGTGGATAAAGTGAAAATCACAGTTTCAAGGATACGTAAATTCGTGGCCAATGACCCTAACAATAAAAAATCTTAATAGATATTGCACTTCAATGAACATTTAATTTCGGGGATCAACTTAACAACGAAATCAACGAAAATTAGTATTCAACGAATATTAATGAAACCACAGTAGCTCTACAAGGTAACATTCGGATTGACAAGGGATTTCTGTAACTTAATTTATGCAGATTCTATTAGTCGATTGGAACAGTTCGAGGGGAATTTGGTATGGGACTTTATATGAAATTACATCATATTTTTAAAAATATAATCACTGTTTTGAAAATGTTCATGATTTTTACAGCATTTGGCTAAAAATGCAGCTAAAAATTCTTTTAAAGGTAACCTACTAAAAACTGTAAACTTATAAATACAGGTTTCAAACTAAAAGTGGATATTGATCGATAACTTGAGAATACATGCAGCATGTATGTCAGATAGAGAGAGAGAGGGAGAAACAGAGAGAGAGAGAGAGAGAGAGAGAGAGAGAGAGAGAGAGAGAGAGAGAGAGAGAGAGAGAGTTTGTTTACTTATTTATCATATTGTATGAGAACCAAAAGGACTGAAGTGCTTACACAGCCCCCATGCAGTTTCATTCATCAGGCCCGCCTTAAAATACATGTATCGCCAAATCTAATCTTCAACTTGCAAATTGTGATCTCTTATTTAATTAGAGGGCTAACCATCGTAAACAAATTTATTGGGGAAAACGGAAAAATACATTTCAAGAACACGTTTTTCATTGTAAAAGAAATAAAAGGAAATCAAACAGAAATATGGAAAACTATTAATGTCGGTGTATGTATGATTATTATGAGCATCTCCTACAGTCCATTCAGAGTTACTCAATATTGAGAAAGAATTCATTAAGCAGTTTTATTTTGCTTTTAGTTCATTTGAGGCAGAGGTTCAGGTGAGGGTTTCTGATCAAAATCTGTCCGCCGTCGTCACGAACTTTTCATATTTTCATTTTTCACTTGGCCAAATTTTATTCGTAATGACTTAGTACAAAGCATTCTTGGGTGAAGGGAATCCACTTTTTTTTTTAAAATGAAGGACAATGTCCACTTTAAAGGGCAGATAAATTAGAATTATTACAAACTTTGCCATTCTTTAAAAATCTCAAATAGTATTTGGCCAGAAAAGCACGATCCCCGGGAGAGAGTTGGGCCACAATGGGGGTTTTAAAGTTAAATTTTTACATGAGAATTAAAAATCATCCTCAGGTAGTGTAGTTTAAGGTTTGTTCAAATCATGATCCCCGGAGGTAAAGGATTGGGCCACAAAAGGAGGGGTTGAATTTTTACATAGCACTTCATGAAAATCTAGAAAACTCATCGCCACAAAAAAAACTATTTCGCCAGAAAAGCTGAAGATCGGCTGGAAACATCCTCAGGTAGTGTAGTTTTAGTTTGTTCAAATCATGATCCCCGGAGGTAAAGGATTGGGCCACAAAAGGAGGGGGTGAATTTTTACATAGCATTAAATGAAGAAAAAAATAATTTTAATATATAATTTTAAATCCTCTTAATTATCCAAATCTGAAACAACGAAATTGTACCCAATGTTTAAAAGAATCTTTCTTAACACAACCTTCTCCACTAAATTGTCCATATGGTTTGTATTTCATACACATGTCCCATAAAAAAGATTTGAACAGAGGTACGGCTCGTTTTTGCTGAGGTGAGCGATGATCGAGGCATCTTGTTTTGTCCGAAGGTGCAAGGAGGATATTTTTTCTGTCTTTGAGTTCAATAAATCCTTAACAACCTAGTATTCTATTGTTTTTTTTTTTCAATAAAACTATAAAATTCAGGTAAATTAATTAATCGGAGAGTTCCTGATCCGCACCGCTTCTCGCAAAGCTTCGTGAGGAGCGGTGCGGATCAAAACCCCTAGGCTAGCGAAGATGACAAAATATGAGCTTGCTTTAAAATTTTAGAGTTCAACTGTATTGAGTAATCATTATTAACTAATAGTATACTTAACTTTTGTCTAAGTATACATAGTATATACTTTAATACAAATGACTACCAAACATGGAAATGGATATACTGTTGTTAGTTTCTCTCACAGATAAGCTAGCGACCAGTAACCGAAGGGCAGTTAATTCCATGAGGATTAAATGTCGATTGTGTTTAAAAAACGAACACACTCAATGAAAACAAACAATGGCTATGATATAAATGAAAACCAATGTATTGATAAATGCGCACGCCAGTTTATTTTTAAAAACCAAATACAATGGATTGTGGTCGCAAGGTGAAAAAAAAATCCGAAACTGCTTATGAAATTTTAAAAATCAACATGCATTTTCGATATTTCTAAAGTTGAGCGTTAGAAGAAAGAGGGGAAAGTGCACATGCCATTCTTAATCCGTTAAAGGAACATTGAGGTTATATTGCGGATTAAACAGTGCAGTAATATAATTAGTGAAAAGGGGCTTAATTGATTTAGCCTTAATGACAATCGTCAACGGTCAAAACTTTTTGAGGGAGATATTCATAACTTTTACTCGAACAGCAAGCTTCTTAAAATGTTAATTTAACAGAAAAGTGTTGTCAGAGGGAATTTAATTACACGTGCATGTGCTGTGTTGCTCTCAGCGTGTGATCTGTGATAATGAAAGTGGTTTTGAAATAATGGAATAATCTATAAAACTTCTCCAAGTAATATGCGGACATTTGCAGTTGTAATCATGAATCCATAAACCCACCTGACGATGTATAGGCCAGGAATCCGTAGCTACAAGTAAGACACGGCTATGTGTTAATTAAAACCATTTTTGAAAAAAAAAACCCCACCATACCATTAACCCCTATACATACAATTGTCTGTTCTTTTACCTTTTTATAAGGAGACTGGGTGATCATCATATATACCTGTACCTAACATTTTAAGATAAATATGATAGTTTCAACGATAAATTAAAACTTATTAATTATATAATCATATAATATCATATAATATTATATATATATATATATATATATATATATATATATATATATATATTTATATATATATATATATATATATATATATATATATATATATAAATCTTAATTTAATATAAATAAATCTTAATTTGCTACTAGAACAAAGTCATTTCAATCAATAAATAGTCTATTGAATTAATGATCAATAAATCTAACAATTAAGTGTTTACAAGTATACTCCCCTCTTCAATCATGATGGATGTTTAGCTGTACGGTTTGTTTAGTATGTACATGTATATATACATCGTAACATGTTGAAAAATCTCACTAATCTTAAATATATGTAGTTTCAGCTATGATAGAAGTCGACCTGTTTCAGAGTATATACCACCGAGAAGGTAGATCTAGAACCTCATGACTAACTCTCTCTCTCTCTCTCTCTCTCAATGAATCTTGAGGTTGAGGCAACCGGAAACATTCAGTCAATTACATAACGTTTAATTTCTTTTTCATAAATTGGTCTCTTAAATTTTGAAAAAAAAATGCTCAAGTGCTTGATAGAGTAATCATTTCCTTTTCCTCTCATTTTCTTGTTTTTGCGTTGCCCAGACTGGTGTCCATACCAAATGATGCTAAGCCCACGGACGAGCTGATGATCAGAACAGCTCAACTAGAATGTGAGCGGAAATTACGAAAGGAATCTGACGAGCGGTAATTATCCTACCAATGAGTGAGGTTTGAAAGTGAGCGGTAATTATACATGCACTACCAATGAGCGATGTTTGAAAGTGAGCGGTAATTATCGTAAAATAAGCAGTTATGGTATGAAAATAAGCTGTAATGATCCAACAAGTAAGCAGAGTATGTACCTTTGAGGACTGCACACATTCTGCATGTCGATAAGCAAATGTGCGCAGTAATATGAACGTGTGAGCGGTAATCAGCCCTAAGCAGGTTATATCTCACAACTAAGTGGAATATCCATGAACGTGAGCGGGATGTGAGCGTGTGTGTGTGAGAAGTATTTCCCCCACAAATAAACAGGATAGTATAAAAGGAGATTTTATATTATTTATGCAATTATTGTTCAAGATACAAACAGCTTCTCCTGAAACTAGAGCACACACAGGCCATTCTAAATCTCCGTAATCATGAGTTGGCGCGAGAGAGGGCGGAGCGAAAGGAGGCGGAGCACATGTGTCAATCACTCAAGACCACCATTGATAGACTGGAGCAGTACCTCAAGAGGAAAAACACCACCGAGGATCTTCATTTCGTCTCAAACTCGTAAGAACATTGTAATAAACTTATAACATTAAAGCGGTTCTCGTAATATCATGTCACCTTTTGCCGTTTTTTCGTTCAGGTTTTAAGGGGTTTGGATGGTCAGTATATATTGCTAAACAGATCTACCTTAAAATTTTAGATACGATTTTTCTTTATTCATTAGTCCATAAATATAAGCAAAAAAAAAAAAAAAATCAAAAATGTTTTAGTTAAAATTTTTTAACATTTTCCAGTCTTTCATCTCAGCTCTTTTTCAAAAGAAGATTTTAAAAGTCTAAAAATGGCAACTACTATTCACCATTTTTAAAATAGAGATTAGCGATACATGTGCCAGTATTTTAAGCGTCTTCGTGTTTTTTTATATAACAAAATGCATCAAATATTGTTGTTGAAAGTAAACATGTGTTTTGTTCAATATATACTGTGGTCAATTTTTATTAAATGTATGCGAACTGATGCTATTTTCTAGTACAGTAAAACATTGTTATAGTGAACACGTGTATAATGAATTGACGTTTAAAGCGAAGTGATTTTCATATCCCGTGACTTTATAACATGTTGTAACTTGACGGATATAACGAATTATGCTTATATAACAAAGTAAAATTTCACGTCAGTGGGACTTCGTTCATGTTTTACTGTACAACAATCTATCAGAGACAATTAAATCACAAAAAAATGGCTCATTCTTATAAAATCTTAATTTAATTGTAATTCAGACATGCTTTGAACTGAGTTTAGAAATAATTTATATATTTTTTTTTTTACACAGAAATGTAAACAGCATCACTCTGTCCGAAATTACCAGACTGCAAGGGGAGCTAAATCTGCAGGAGGAGAAAGACAAAGTATTCCAAAGCGAGGCTCAATGGAAAAGAACTCGTACACCAAGGTCAGAATCTCGCATTCCTGCCTCATTTTGACAAAACACATGAGGACACCCTAGGCCATATTAAGTACATTTAAATTTACGAAAAGTAGAAAGCCCTTGGACAACAAGAATATTGTATGGCATAAAAGTGTAAAAATTATTATATCTTGTTTATTTTCAAAACCCATGCATTTTTAAAACTGTAAATTTGTCTAATAAAATTAAAGGTGTAATTATTCAAAATACTTGAAACTGAATATAGAAAATTCAAATGCACGTGACAAGGGGGCTAATTCAACATGCATAAACAAAATTGTGTGTGAGAGAAGTTACTATTATACAAATATTCTCTTTGTATAAAATTTAGCATTTTCCATAAGTAACTATAACTTAATATGTAATATTCACTTCAAATAAGACATCTTTTATATTTCAGAGCTTCTCCCTTCACGTCCCCTGACTTTACCAAAGGCCGAAAGATGACATGTAAATCTCCCAAATTCAGGAACTTCCAAGAAAATGAAGATGAATTTTAAACTTGATAGCTACATGTACAAGTTTACAGACTGCATGAATCCTAATCTTTATGCATGGGGAGATGTCCATGATTAATAATTTATAAGCAGGACTATTTAAGGATTAACAGCAATAAATCACCATTTCTTATGATGTATAGTATGTAGGTCCACATGGAATTCAAAATAAAAAAAAAATCACCATAAAACTTTCACATAAAATTTTCACCCCATTACTTGCATTGTTTCAATTTTGTTTTAACTTTTGAAACATTTGTTTTCAAAATCACATTCAAATAAAAAACACACACACATTCATACCATCAAATTATGTCACATTTTCAAATATTTTATTGTTTTGTTTTGTTTCATGTTACATTTCTAATTTAAAATTATTTTGTACATTAATCATGTTAATCATAGTTTAATATGTTTTGTATTCTCGCATTAAAAATCATCTTGTTTAATAAATCTTGAAAACATAATTTTATTTCTTTGACAATAATGAGAGCTGCCTTTGGCATTTCATTCTCCTGCACAACGAGAATAATTACAGTAAGTAGTGTGCTTCATTTGACCACAAGATACACCCCTAAAATATGTGTACAACAAAAGCACATGTCAGATATACGAAAGTAAAACATATACAACAATGTACACATGTACGCTACTTACTCACAACAGAAAAAAATGGATTTCTAAAAAATTGAAACCAAGAAAATGTAGTTGATTGTGATATTTAAATAAAATCATTATGAAAACATGTATTTTAAGTGAAACAAGTATTAACACATCCCACAAAAACTTCTTCATCTCTCTCTCTCTTCTCTCTCTCTCTCTCTCTCATTCCATCAATGCATTTTCAACAGACATGTGTAGCTAGGGTTAACTCTTGGACTGAATTAGTCAATAGTCTCTGACTAATATTAGTCTGTAATCACTAGCCATTAGTCACTTTCCTAGTCACTTCAAAGTCTGCCACAAATTCGCAAGATTTTTTTTCTTCCAGGCTAAAGTACACTGAATATTGGCACTTCTCTAGTTAAAATCGCCCTGTAGATGAATAAAGTAAAATTGTTAATTAAAGCAAAATTTTCATTAATATTTAAAACTATGCTGAAATTTTACAAGTTTGATTTCCAGATAAACAGCAGATATATTTCAACATATATTTCCATTTATCTTCTTGATAGCTACATGTATATAATTAGTTCTTGCACAAAGCCTTTACATGTATAATGAACTTAAATTTTTTTGCCAGATTCTAGCAAATTGAATCATTATTGTTATGTCGAAAGTAACAATAACTTGTGTCTTAATGCTAAATTATGATGTAAAATGATTGATTAAACAAGATTTTATTAAAATTCTGCTCAAATAAAACTTGGAATTAGAAATAAAAATGAATATTGAATCTTCCCTCTAAATAGGATATTAACTAGTATCTTACAACTTCCCACAAATTTTTTATGAAGACTAAAGAAATTTGGTTACTGTGGAATCATTAGATTTCGTGGTGGCTCAATTTTCGTGGAATTCGTGGGTACCACTCATCCACGAATTAACATCCTCCACGAATTAATAAATTAGGGTAATAAAGTCATTTTACCTTTGTAGGTATTAGAGAATACACGAAATTACGTCCCCACAAACCAGTAATATTTAAGCAATCCACGAAAATTGGCCCCCACGAAATTTAATGATTCCACAGTATCTTGACCTTTTCTGTACCTCTGATTGAAACTGATGTTAGGGTCGTCACTGCGTTTCCATGTCCCCGTCCTCATCTTCCTCCTCCCCCTCTCGTTTCTCCGGTTTCTCGTACGCTTTGTCTGAGGGCGTGACCACTACCCCCTCCCATACACTCATCTCTGTGGCTATGCCTGTAAAAACAAAGAGAACTGGTTAAATAAAGTTTTTGAGTTGGACATCATTTTGGCTGGTTCTCTCAAAAATGTGGACCAATGTACAAAGCTTATTGACAAGCATAGCAAGGGAATCAAACCCAGATAATTACATGTAGATTGCATAAACTTTAATCTGTCTTATCACATTAAATTACATATCACATATTCAATAAAATTATGGATATTTAAGTTTTAGATTTTTAACTACGGTAGAAATTGTTGAAATCAAGAGTTTTCATATCCAGTAAATAGATGTAGAGCCCCGTGTTTCTATTCTGATATTTATTAATTATGACATAATTATCTACATTTCTACATTTGCTTTTATTAAACTCAATTTTAGTAAAAGCGGTACTGTACTTTGGCTAGGCAAATTGACATAGTTTGGTGAAAGATGATGTTAATATATTCATGTCATTTTGCACTGCAAAATAGCAGTAACACAGTTATTGTCAAAGAGTTTATAAAGGTAAAAATATCCCTTGATAACAACATAGATTTGTGAAATATTAAATTATATAAGAGGTCAGTTTTGAATAGTGTTAGCAGCAACAGTGATTTCTTTAATGGTGAATGATATTGGCTATAGGTACACACTACACCTTGGCTTATACCATTTATGACACTACGCCACAAGATGGTGATTTAAATGCTTTGTTTCAATCAATTTGGTTGTATATCAGTATAAGTCAACGGTTAAAGTACCAGACTTGTGAACCGCAAATCAAGAGTCTGGATCCGCCTGGAGTTTTAACACTTCATTTGCATGTTTTACTAGAAAGACTACAACAATAGAACACTCACTTGAGTTGCCTTCCATGCCGAGGATCTGTTTGAAGCCGCCGTGGGTGAGGACTCGGAGCAAGGTCTGGGCGGTGAAACACACCATGTCCTACAATGAACAGGGGGACAGTAATAAAGACAGCAGAGAGAGAGAGAGACTCTAGGATGCAGAACATCATTCTTTTTGTGCACTCATGCACAAGTTTGTTTTGTGATAATTTTTCATAAAAAAAAATATTTTTAGATACAACTGAAAAGATTGGGCCTGGATTTATTTCAACATATTATGTGGCAATTTTGAGTTTAAAACTTACACCAGTGATGGAAACACTATGCAAATTAACACTATGAAAATATGCGGTCAAAATGAACTGGGGAGGGGGGAGAGGCCTTCATTTTGTTGCTTTTTTTAAAGATTCATTGAATAATTTGACAAGCTAACATCCTAAAATCCTGACCAAATTTGTGGGTACAGTAAATATCAAATGAATGGAGGGATCTTGTGAGCAAGGTGGGATAGGTAGTGTTATTCAGGGGTGAGTTGGGGGTGGTGTATGGGTTTATTCAGGGTTAGGGGTGACCTCGTATCTGTTGTTCCAGATATTTATTTGGGGGTGGTGTTGGGGGTTATTCAGGGTTAGGGGTGACCTCTTACCTGTTGCTCCAGATAGATATTTGGGGGTGGTGTTGGGGGTTATTTAGAGTTAGGGGTGACCTCTTACCTGTTGCTCCAGGGTCATGACTGTATGAACTCTGACCGTGCCCTGCTCACAGGGATCTGTGATCCCCACCGATCCGGGCAGGAAAAACCCGGCCGACAACAGCTGGAGGCATCTCCTGGGGGACACAGAAACAACAGATGTAGTTACCAGCTATTTTTGATAATTACTGAAATTAGACATCTCCTGGGTGACAGAAAATGTAATATGTAGTTCTCAGCCATCATTAAATCTCTAATATCTCAGAAATAATTAAAGGCAGCTTAATGTAACTACTGATATTTCAATGGCCAAGAAATTACGGTAAAGATTACATGTATCGGTACATAAATAAAAGACTTATCACCCACTATCACTGAATCTGGTAATAACTCAGAAATATCGAAAAGATGCTATGAGAATAAATTATGTAAGATCAAACCGTATACAGGGAAAGACTTGTCCCCATTTTATTTTCGCCTCTTTTGTCCTAGTTGTCAGCTGGTGAATTTAAGACTAGGCGAATTCCAATGTTTCAAGTTTTCTCTTTAATACACAAGCGTTTTTGGCCGAAATTTAAGATGGGGCGAAACTGTTTGCAAGTGTCGAAGGGCGAAAATAACACGGGGCAAAAATAACCCATTATACAGTATGAACCGAAAGATATCACTGGCAAATAAAAGTTACAGCAGTACGATACAGTACATATGCGTCGGAACCGGGGGGGCTAAGCCCCCCCCCCCCCCCCCCCCCACTTTTTTTGCAAAGTTATACCTAACCATTAGAAACATATCATGATAGAGGGTTCAGCCCCCCCCCCCCCCCCCCCCACTTTTGCTCGCAGGAAAGATTATTGTTCCTTTTACCTTGAAAGAATGAGAAGTTGGATTCAGAAGCATACTACCCCCCCCCCCCCCCCCCATGGATTAGGAATTTCATGAGTTTGGAAAAAAAAATTTGGGTAAGTAATTTTTTTTTCTTTTGGTAGTATAGGTATACTCCCCCCCCCCCCCCCCCCATGCCATAATTTCCATGATTTTGGGAATTACTTTTTGTCAATATTTCTGAGGATTAGTCTAGCCCCCCCACTTTCAATTTGCTTCCGACGCCAGTGCAGTAAACACGATGAATGGCGCAGTCACTTACTTGAAGGCCACGTTGATGGGCAGTGGCTGTCTTGTTGGATTGTTCATGATGGCGTAGTGAGACTACAGTCAGTAGATAAACAAGATTAATATTAATCAACTATCATTTACAGTGAATAAATGAAGGCCAAAACACTTTGACATAAATCATCAATCAATATTCACATCATAGATAACTGGAATTTTAAAAACAAAAAATTCCTTTATAAATCTAACGCTTTGAAAAGAATAACTCTTTATAAGGTTCAAATGAGTCAATGTTGTTATATGATAAACTTTTAGGGTTCTGAGCAGACGTGCAAGGAATTATTAAAATATATTAAAAGAAAAACATCTGTTTAACTCTATAGAAGTTTGACCCTTGTCATACTTTCAAAGGGTGTATTTTAAAATGTTGATAAATTCAGCCATAAATGGAGTATTTAAACATACGTTACACAAAAACGACCATTTATCAAGCAAACGATAGTCTTACCAGTAGGTCAATGATCCATGAGGTCAGGGGTTCGAATCCCTTGAACCTGTTTTTCAGGTCCCTCAACAGACGAATCAACACCTTGATGCTGAAAAGTAAGCACAGTTATGCATAAGAACAATTACCAATCAAAGGCCTGAGGAAATACTGTCACAGTTCTTTAGTCACAACAATTCACTCTTACAGCAAAGTCAGTCTCCTTCCGCAAATCTTGAAAGTGCATTATAAGGACTTATTGCTACTTCCTTTATAGATGTACATGTATGTTTCAATACTGTTTGGTATATATTTTTTTGAAATCACACTTCTTTTCCATAACATATTGATAACAAACTCATGGTTTAATGGTTAAACTAGATAACCCTTGTTAATTTAAATTCCCATCCACTAAATTTTCTTCAACACTAGCTGAATGAAAATTTAACAAATAATTTGATCAGATTTTCCCCCCGTGCATTACCTTGAATGGAATGCGTTTTCCTCAAACCAGCGGGCGTGGCGTATAGCCGCTAGGTGGCTCTGCATGACCTTCCCATCCACTGAAAGGTCAAGTTTATCATTGAATTGAGAAAAGGCATTTCTACGATTGATGATTAGTTATCTTTTGAACATTTTTTTTAAAATGAAAAATTCAGATTGCAGAATTTGAAATTGCTGCCAAAAACCTTACACATGAAATTAATGAGTCCTTAAAAATAGACACCCCCCCCCCCCCCAACACGAGAATAAAAACCCCCTGGGATCCAAGAAAGATCTGAGACAGACTATATCACTGTTTGTTACTTACGATGTAACTCTGGGTCCAGCTTTTTGAGGTTGGGGGGGATGGTGGTGATGAGACACTTGACCGTGGCGTCCGAGGAACTGATCTCAAACCCTGTGTCATTGGTCAGCATGGTCAACACTGGAGGAAGTACAGAAATTCATCATTTATCTGTTTTATATTTTTAGTGTGCTTCCAGAGCATTAGTACAAAACAATCTCCATTTCATTTGTTGAAACTATTGTATTTCTTTTGCTGCAAATATCATCAAAAAAATCTAGATCTAGATAACATTTCATAGAATTCATAAATTTTGAGTACCAGTATTTCATATATAACATTGAACAATTCCACTTGATTAATTTTTCTATTTCTTCTGCCCATTATTGCAAAAAATAAATAAATTGAATTTAAAGTGTAGGAATGAGTAATTTCACATAGATATTAAAATTATTGAATAGAAGGATGGCAGAGAGATCAATGCTCCACTCTTCCACATTCCACTCAAATCTCCTTCATTCAATACCTTCATCCGGGTCCTGTGTTCGAAGATCTTCCACAATCTTGTTTCCAAGAACAGCTACTGCCTCCTCTATGAAAAAAAATTCAAAAATAAACTTAAAGTGTTAAAAATTATAAAAATCAAGAGATTCTGAATTGGACATTTTGGCAGCCATATCAGACGGATTTTCAACATTGGAATAATTCATGACTTCATAATGTACTATTACAGGTTCCAATGTGACTTTGTATTTGAAATGTAATTTTAATTTGATTATACATGTAACACACAACTTTTGGTAGAAACTGATTTTCATTTTAAAGGACTGTAGCAGTGATTAATTCTCACAGTGACAATTTCAGGCAAAGATGGCATTTGATAGTGAGGGACATTTCATAAAGATATGGTACTTTATTTTCTGAGAGGCAAGAAAGTGAAAGCAACACATTTATATTTGGCAGGGAGGCTTTGACTCCACCGTCCCTGGACTCCTAAACTGAACTCTGTCTTAGACCCCCAAGGGGCCTTGAGAAACCAAAGACATCTGGCTTAAATTTAGAATTAATCTATTTTAAATCAATCATAAACTTCTATTCATAATCTTTCAATTTATTTATGGTAGGTATATTGTGATTGTGTATGGTATATTCTGGGTCTACTTCCTCAAAGGGAGGGTTTCCAAGCAACACCCCCTGACCCCTTGCCAAGATTGAGACTTCAGCTATTCTAGACTAATTTTCTTCTATGTACAAAGCCTTATCGAAAACACTGCTGTACGATATACTGTAGATTCCTAATTAAACGCGAGGAATTATTATCTGCGTTAAATCGCGAGGAGCACCCTATGTGAATTTTAAAATCTCACCATTATTTTCTGAGAGTTGAGAACTATGAGAAATAAGGATAAAAGTTCAGCGTTAGGGATTTTATATTCTTGCAATTTGATACAAAACAGCGGGATCGCGGAATTAAGTACTCGTGTAAAATAAGGAATTCAAAGTAATTGGGGTGTACTTACTGGTGGGGAGGGTTTTCAGCATGACCACAATGTCGGCCACGTTGTTTCCTGCCATCATCGTCCCCTTCTTAAAGGACCCCACCTGTCTCACCTCCTCTATTTGCTGATGTTGAAAAAAAAAAATCAATTTACACTACAATGAAATCAAATTTATCACAATATATAGAGATAAAATCAAATGGAAATAATATTCACAAAAAATTTCAGATCTTTAAAGCCACAGCAACTCTGTTTGGAGATAAAATTGAAATGGAATTAATATTTATTAAGAAAAAAAAAATGATTTCTAACTTCAGATTTAATAGCCACTTCAACAGTGTTGTCTAAGTAAGTTAATCACAAGGAAAGTTAGTATTCTGTTAAATTACACATATAAATGGAAATCCTAATGTATCTCTTAGTCACATCAATTTTCAACAAGGAAACACAAGTAACATACAGGGTTGTCTCTAAAAATTGAAGTAGATGGGAGAAATAAAAAAGTAGAAGGGGATCTGAAGGTCTAGCTTATAGCTAGATTGTGTTTGAAATGCAATAATAGCCGGGTAATTACGTCACTTTAGGCGGGGGAATTCCCCGCCTCCCGGGTCTTAGAGACAACCCTGTGTAACATATGATGATTGACAAGAAAAATAACAGAATAGTGCTGGTAAAACAAATTAATTTCAATAATAAATAATGCTTTAAATATAAATGTCAGAAAAGTTATTATGTATATCACAGTCTACTTGTAACATAAATCTACACTTTGTCATACATTGTATGTAGAACAAGCTGAAATTTAAATAGCAAAAACAGAAAGGAAAAAAATTAGAAAATTTAATGAACAGGCTTTTTTTCAAAATTTACCATGTGAAATTCTTTTGATGTTCTTGATTTTTTAAGAATCTAATCAAATGAAGCCAAAGTATTAAAAGTTCATTTCATTATCTTTAAATCACTGAAAAGACTTCAATCTGAGCAAGTATTTTATAGTTATCATGAGATTTTGCTTTTAATCTGGACGAACTGGAACCCGCTTTACGTAATAACACACACTCCATATCAACAGTCATTAATTAACCTTACAGCTATAAATACTACGTTGACTTACCTCTCGGTCAAATGGAGCTGGGGATTAAAATATAAGCTGGGTCAAAAGAGCTAGGGTAAGGACCAGTTACCACTTTCCACAGGAGTATAAGCACTGGGTCCTAGGGCCAACTGATTTACTGATGTGTTAAATAAACTGGGGGAGGGGGAGGGGGGAGAGAGGGGAGTGTGTGTGACTTTAACTTACGGCAGGGCAAAGGAGCTGTGTGCTAGGGCCAGCTGACTTTTTGAAATTTCAAATAAACTGGGGGGGGGGGGGGGGGGGGGGCAGAGGGGTGTGTGGGTGAAATTTAACGTTTGGTCAAAAGAGCTGGGTGTTGAGGACAGCTGACTTACCAAAAGTGTCAAAATAGGAGGGTGGGGGTGGGTGAGAATTGAACATATCAATGGTTTAAATTAACTTGAGGTGAAAAATTACTTATTACCGCTAGGTCGAAGAAGTTGAGGACGGGCTATGACTTACTGCAGGATCCAAGGAGAGTTAGTTAGTGTTAAGAACAGATGACTTACCAAAGGGTTAAAGGGGTCAGAAGTTAACTTATCGATAGTTCAAATGAGCTGGGGGGGTGGGGGGTGGTGTGTGTGAAAAATGACTTACCGCTGGGTCAAAGGAGCTGGGGGTGAGGACTAGACTGTCCATGACCCCCTGGATTTTGGTGACCAGGGCCAGGATGGAGGCCTGCTCCTGGGAGGACGGGGTCAGGTCATTGTTCCGCTTCAGTAGACACTGCAATAATAGATGAAACAGATGAGTAATGCAATTCTCTATCATTTACAAGGAAAATATAGTTTGGCAATGAGAAAATATGAGAGAGAGAGAGAGAGAGAGAGAGAGAGAGAGAGAGAGAGAGAGAGAGAGAGAGAGAGAGAAAAAGACAAAGACAGAGACAGACAGACAGAGAGAGACAGAAATATAATGGAGAGATAGAGATTATATTTATTGATTTGAGATAGAGGGAGGAGAGAGATTTCAGCAAATTAATACAACAGAGGAAAACCAAGAGAATGGGAAGCGTGAGCAAAAGATAAAGATTTTAAGTGTACATGATCATTTCTTTTCTTTCTTTAAATATTTTCCTCTACTGCAAATGCTCAAAATATTAGCACAATGCTGAGGCTTTGTGACAACATACCCTGTATAAAACATGTCATCTGTCATCTGATTAGTTCAAAGTTATAAACTTTGAGCCAATAGGAATGCAAAGTTTTATTTCAAAAATAAAAAATGTAGAGAGAAATTCTGAATTTAGACGTATAAACTTTGTATCTTTTGTTTCAGTTGAAAAGATACAGTTATCAACCACAGGAAGCTTTTTTGACAGCAAAGTGAATCACATGAGATTCAATCCATACTGTGGAATTATTAGATTTCGAGGTGGCTCAATTTTCGTGGTATTCGTGGGAAGCCTTCCCCTGCGAATTTACATCCTCGACGAAAACAAATTTTGAAAGTGTTAGTTTTTTTTCTTAAAATTGAAAACTGACACATCCACGAAATTACGGGATGTAATAAGCAATAATCCTACAATGCAAGAAATTGGCACCCACGAAATTACATGATTCCACAGTAATCTCAAGGAATGTGTAAAGCAATCTTACGTCTGTGAAAACCTTCTCATCTGAAACTGTTTTGGTTCTTGGGAATGTTGACTCACACTGTAAAAATGTCAATGGGAAATTCATTGAGATAAATAAGTCATTGACAGATATTAAATCTTTTTTTGTTGTAAACACTGTACAAAATATAAATTTTCACAGTAATTTTTCAGGTAAGGTTTGCGGCTTGCGTATCTTTTTTTTTTTTTAAATTGCACCCAAGTTACATATATCATAATGTTCACTATTATCATGTCTTTCTTCTTAAAAAATTCAAATGATTTTGTTGAAGCCATTTTATAACCATAGAGGGTCAATTTTTTTTTTTATTTCAAATTGTCAGTTTGTTAAAATGTTTACTATTTTGTGTAAATATTTACATTTTATATGTGTCCGGTTTAATGGTTATTCATGCTAAAAATGTTTGAAATTATCTCATTATTCGTTTTTACTACTAATCTCTAATGAGCTATTAAAAAATATGAAATTGATAAATCAAAATTTTGGACTTGTAGAGCAATAACACCTTTAATAAATAAAACCTTTGTAAGTCCATCAATTTCAAGAAAAACGTACAACAGGAAGTGTGCAATCTAGTGTTTCTAAAACATTATTTAAAACCATATGCTGCAGACTTTTTATGGAGATTAATAAAATGCTTGCATCCTGTTACTTTTTCATGTTAAACTACAAAACACCGCAAAATGAATAACTGAAGTTTATATAATTCTTGATGTCATATCTGAATTAAAGGGTAGCTGGTGTTACGTCACAATGAAAAATCTGAGTAATCTCCCTGTAGCCACAAACCTTACCTTAAGAATTAAATCAATATGCTTATTATTCAATTCATCTAACACATAATATTTACAAACTAAAGCTTTATTCTGCTGATTTTTTAAGTAAATTCAAAATGACAAAAGTACACTTACCTGTACCAAATCAAAAGGTATGTGTGGAATGAATGCTCTAAATCTGAAAAATAAAAAAATATGCTTCAGTACTGACCAGACCCAACCTCACAGAAAGCAGACCCAAACTAAGCCCTGGGTCTGCTTTCTGTGTTCACTCAGGGTCTGCTTCAGGTCTGCTTTGGGCAGAAGTAGAGCTGACCCCAAGCAAACCCCAGGCTGACCTAGAGCGGACCTACATGTAGAAAGCAGAGCCTGATTTCAGAAACAGGCCCTTTAATCGTTACTGAAAAATGAACAAATGTCTCTACATGTGTATTTGGAATACGAAAGGGGCAGGCTTAAATGCAGTAAGATACAAGGCTTTACAATTCAGGGCGTACATAAGCAGACCCCAAGAGCTAGCCCTGAATAAACCAATAGCAGACCCCGATCAGCCGCAAATTTTAAAATGCAGACCCTGACAAGACCCAGAAAGATGAAGTAATAACAAGAACACTCACGGTGGTCCAGGCTTAAAGGGGCCTCCAATGGGAGCCATTGGTCGCATCATTCCACCCCGCATTGGTCCTCCTCGTCCTCTCATGTTCCTATAATTACACAAAGGTGAAACATTTGACTCTGAATGCATAACAATAAAAATAAACAAAATTACAGGGAAAATGAGTTATGGGTGAAGTTTATTTGCCAATATCTTAAATATATACAGCCAAAATAGAGAAAATTCTGCAGATACGAGAGACGAATTCTTTGTGAGCACAGCACTGTGCATTGTCTAAAATGCATCGAAAATACGGAAGCAGTATGCAACTATATATTCTGGATTAGGTCTTGTAAGAGTCAGAATCATGAAAGAATCGACTTGTCAATACTTTTCTCCCTTCGAACTTCTGTTTTTACCTCATCATAATGTTGTTGAACGCCGGATGTGGATTAACGCATGTCTAGGTAGTATGTCGAGCCCGATTAAAATTTAACAACTATATTGATTGTTTAAAAACATATTTTATTGTTTTATCATTTAAAAGACTTAAGTATAAAATAAAAGGGAATGTGAAATGTCATTGGAATAACATACTTTATAAGACAATATAAGTCATTGAAAAATTGATTTTTTTTTATCTTGGATAATCTAATTTTTTTATTCAAATAAATTTGTTTTTACTTTGATCTTTTATTCAAGTATTTAAATAGGTAAAAATAACTACAGCATACAAAATATCAATGGTGTAATAAATATTGTTATACTTTCATGTTAAATACTGAAATCTGATTGGTTAAGACGCAGTTCATAATCCGTTCTATTACCTCAGCGTTAGCAACGCACTTAGCAACGGGTAACATTACAAATTGTTACATGCGCGGTTCGCTGTAGAATTCACGTTATTCCTATATAAAAGCAGTAACATTTTCTTAAAAAATTAAGACATTCAGTATAACAAAATAAATAGTGCCTGTTTGGGAGGATAACATTTGAAATTGACACCCCTCGAAAACCATTGTCAACCTCTGCTTCGCGTCGGTTGACAATGGTTTTCTCGGGGTGTCAATTTCAACTATTACCCTCCCAAACAGGCACTATTTATATAATGTCAATGGTCACGTACACACTTCTCATTTTCCAGATTTTGGAAAACACAATTGCAATCAAATAGCCAAGCTTTTTTTTTTTTATTATGAAAGTGTCCAACTTGTAAAATTGATAAATAACAATTTTTCAAAATGTTCACAATATAAATGAAATGGAAGAAAAAGGTAAAATGATTAAATAATGTCACGTGGTGTAACAAATGTTCTCAGTCGTGTTAAAGCAATTTTCAATGTGTACACCATGTCACGTGATCCTCACATCGATGAGGTCAGTGTTAGCTTGATGACGCGACCTCTAAATATAGAATGAGCAATTTTTGGTTACACCACTGTCCCTTACTCGAATACCACTGATATATCCAGAGTAAATGTGGCAGTATGACACAAGAGAAAAAAAACTACACAAATCCACATAGTGTATGTTATACCGGATAAACATTCATCATTTATGGGAAGAACTTATTTGTTCTTTCATAATAGAAAACCTTAAATAGCACGTTATCCCACCGACACAGTTTGCATTGTATTTTTCTGAGCATACTTACTAATATTTTCAGTCATATTTTTTTCCACAATGATGTCATCACTGCATGATACATTTAACTTTTATAACAGCTGTGAACGATTTCACTATGATAGGGGAATATATGATAGGGGAATTCTTATCTTAGTACAATATCATTTACACCAATGACAATATTTTTTTTTATACGAGCATATATATCTCATTGAATTCATTGTTTTGGAAAGAAAACTTGTAAAGACGCATATAGTAGAAATTAAAACATGAATGTTGTTTTGAATATTAACGATGAGGTTTGGAATAAAACATTAATATTGTTGAGGATATTTAACAATATATAATAATTAATTATCAGGATGTAAGAAGTGGTAGAGACACATAGAGAACAGTTAAACGAAATTTTAGTAGTTTAGAGCAAACATTTCATTTTCCAACATTTTTTTTTTTTTTTATGAATTTATGAAAAATAAATGAAGCAAGAGGAAATGCATCACATTTACAACTTAACACTTTTCAACTGAATTAATTATCTACTTTTCTATTCTACGTCAATCAACCGTCTAAATCATTCAATGTTTAATTATGACGCCACCTGGTGTAAGAACATAAATTGGATCCTTCTGTCAAACATAGGGGCAGCCAGCCTTTCAATTAAATGCCATATGAGTAGGCAACATTAAAATGCTTATTCAAAATAAACGAGGGAGCTTAAATTGGCACCCTTTATCAGAAATAGGGTTACGGAAGCACAGAAATGCCTTTAAAATTCTGCATCTTTAAACACTTAATGCAAAACAACCGAAGGAAGTAGTACTTGGCTGGCATATCCAAAGAGAAAAAATTAACAAATTGGGTAAACATTCAGTCTAATCAGGTCTCACTTAGACTGACAACAATACATGTATAAGGGGAGTAATTCGTACTAAGCATTACTATTGAGCGTCCAAAAAACAAGTGTTAGACCTTGTCAAATTAAGAAGGGGAGTCTTGCATTGGAATGTTAAAATTTGTTTGATGTTCACATATAACCAGACGTTGTTATTAGATAGCTCACTGTGTCGAAAATTGCCCAGGTATCTATCTATCTATCTATCTATCTATCTATCTATCTATCTATCTATCTATCTATCTATCTATCTATCTATCTATCTATCTATCTATCTATCTATCTGTCTGTCTGTCTATCTGGCAAAAAAGATATCAATCAACCAAACTTGTTGTCAATTTATCAAGACCCGACACTCTGAAGCACATTATAAATCCATAAATCCATAAATATACAATGATATTGTAATATGGATGCATATAGTGTTTCGGTGGTTTTTAATAGCGTTTTGATTTTGAACTCTTAACATCAATAAAATTACGTGGCCACGCACTGTCATGAAATTGAATTATATTTCTCTGACTTGAAAGAGTGTTCTATATGAAGACACTTTGTGCCATTGTAAAGCGTGATTGAATTATCATTTTGCCGATTGCTGATTAAGCAAAAACGATAGAAATGTTTATTAATTAATGCTTTTTTTAAAAAAATTTCATTAGAAAAGTTTTTATAACTATTTTAATTCTTGTAACGACATTGGTATGAATTTTAAATCTTTACTGAGCACAGAGTATACGTGATAATTGACTCGGAACTTAGATAGATTAAATAAATATTTCTGGGAGTTGTTCGCATTAGACTGTATTGACCTCATTTACAAGAACAGCTCTATATAAAGATATAGGAAAATGCCTAAATTTAAACATATATTTTTTAAACTTTAAAGTAGTTTATGATTAATCAAATCATAGCTAAAAGTTTAAGTAGTTCTGACGGTTAATTTGTTGACAATTCAGTCTCCTTCATTATTAATTCACCCTAAATTCCAGACAAAGCGCACATACTGTACACAAACTGCGCTATATGGTCCGACTTCATACTGAATGTCTGTGATAGCTGTCATCTTTAAAAATCTTACAAAAGGGGGGGGGGGGGAGAGTTTAAAAAGTTTAATTTTATAACATTTAGTGTATGTATTAGGCATTCTAAATTAATTTTATTTATTTTTAATATCAATTAATAAGAGAGCAAATATAATGTAACATTTGTTATTTACTTAACTTTAATTTAGTGAAAAGGGTTTTTTGCTTGGTTTATGCATCGATTTGGTGATTGATTTGTTTAAAGTTTCTTAAGTTTCATTTATCTCAATATATGTGTATAAAAAGCTTTTTTTTAATCATATTCTGGACAATGTCCTCTTATAGATTTTCATTTTCTGAAAAGTGCATGCAATTATATACCGGTGTTTTATTTGAATATAAACGAAGAAATTCTTAGTGAACTGACATAAATAATTTTTGTGATACTGATTTAAAAAAGTTATATTCTTGTTTCATATGAATATTAACAAGGAAAGAAGTGAACTGACACATTGATTAATTTAATCAAAGTACTGAAGTACTGAAAGCCGGGCTCTTTTGGCGTGTCTTTATGCATATTGTGTAGTAAAGACTGAAAATCTCTCTCTCTCTCTCTCTCTCTCTCTCTCTCTCTCTCTCTCTCTCTCTCTCTCTCTCTCTCTCTCTCTCATGCTTTTAATGTCGGCAAAGCATCAGAGAGCGACCAAATTTTGTATGCGGCTATAAACAAAAAATATGTCTGTCTAGTAGAAGTTAAAAAGTTTAACAGTTGCTGCCTTGAATTTTGCAACAAGCATTATATATTCAATCCCCGTTTCTTCATCGCGCAGCAAAGTAGTTCATGGAAATTCATGCGCATTGTATGTGTCCAAAATGCATAGTAATGTTTTAAAAACACGTTATTAATAAGAAAGCTAAAAAAGATAGACAATTCAGTCGAAATTTAAAAAAAAAGAAACAAAATGCCAACACTTTTGACAAAACGTGGCTCTTTGTGTAACTATTTGGTATAGCGGAAGCTTTACCTTGACGCTGTTTGGTTTTTTGTTTATTTGTGCTATTTATAGTAACATTGGCGTTTTGCCTGCCTATAGCCAGGACTCTGCTTTCAGCAGAGCCCGGCTAAAAATTATGTTAAGTTGGATATAGGTGTGTATAAAAACGCGAAACGTTTGAAGTTCTGAAAGATACACCATTTTTCCTCGAAGAAATATGCAGAAGATTCTGTTTTTAGGATCGTTAATTGTACTTACCGTAGGTTCGGCAGACTTGTTTGTGACAGCTCTTACAATTTTAGTAAATAAGACAATTTCCTTTTGAAACGTATTTAAAGATGCTTATGCATTACAATTTTTAAGGTCTTCCGTTTCCAACGGAAGACCTTTCTATTATTGTGCGGGTTAAGATTATTAGGGTCTTCCGTTTTCAACGGAAGACCCTCTTGTTATTCTATTGTTTTTTTTAGGGTTTTCCGTTTTTCAACGGAAAACCCTTCTGTTATTCTACTGTTTCTTATTATTATTTTTTTTTTTTATCCGCAAATTTTGTGTAGGCCATTTCTCGTACATTTGTTGTCTGATTGTTATGAAACTTTCAGGGTATGTAGACAATGTTAATATCTCGAGACGTTTTTTTCAAATTTTTGAAATTCACTTCCGGTTATGAGTTATTGCCCTTTAATTGAAAATTGGGGGGTCTTTTGTCCAGAGTTGATCTCGGGAACTACAAAAGATAGTTGCATGAAATTTAGCAGAATTGTTGGTAACATTTTATAGTTTTGCTGGCATGAAAAATTTGGCAAAATGTTTTTTAGTTTTTAAGCTATTTGCCGGTAAAGTATAAGGTTTTGGGGGGTCTGAAATTTTGTTGTTCTTTGTATAATAACCTATAAACTAAAAATATTTTGTTAATACATATAGAGCAAAAGTTGTTTAGAATAACGAGAGCTTTCATTTAAAATTAAGAAAAAAGGGCTGGCCCCTATAATTAGGGGTCAGCAGCTCATACACGTATTTTTCTGATAGCAAAAATCGTTATCATTTTATGAAAAAAAATTAATTCAGTTATTGTTAATATATTAGATAATGTCATTTGGTGTCAAATTTAAAAAGTTCTGTGCCCTATTTTTTTCAAATTTCATAAAACAAATATGTGTGAATCGTACATGAACGAGTTAATTTGTCTACATAGACACACAAGCGAACAAATGCCGTTTTAAGGCCCAGGCATTTACTGCATTACATTGTGTTGCGTCTTAGATAAATTGTTGTGATTCAATTTCATTTTTTTTTTCATCTAGGCTATATCATTTATGAATTCAACTACTTATTTAACACGTTCTAATCGGCCACGCAGAACAAATGTTTGCAATGTTTGTCGCGGACCCGCGAATGTAAACAGTAACGAACGGCATTGTAGAAAAGAGAGAGCGTAATGCAGAAGATAAGTTGTGCATTTTTCGGTGTACACATGCATTTTCAAGTTACCGTGAAACATATGAACATGCACAGGGAACAATACTACATATTTGTATAAGGAGGGATATATTCTCGTGTGAATCGTTTACGAGGAAATTCTGACAGCCACACTTCTGTCGACCATGTCGACGGATGTGTATGTTTCCATTGATCAGCCGTTGATAAGCTACGAGTAATAAAGGGGAAAAGATGGACATTAAAGTGTGTGATCTATTTGGATGTTACTGAAGAAGGTGAGGCTTTTTATTCCTTTTAAAGTTTCTTGTCGATAGTGGTTAAAATGTCAGCATGTAAACCCTTACCAAAATGAATTGTTTGCGGCAAACTTGCAGCAAACTTGCCGCAAATTTTCAGCAAACTGATTAGTTTACCAGAAAACTTTAGAACTTGTTTGCCGATCTTTGCCAGTAGTAGCAAACTTCTGGTAAACCTCTTATATTTTGCCAAAAGTTTACCAGACACCCAATTATGTTTGCAGCTTCTTCGCCAGAAGTGGCAAACTTTTGGCACACACCTAAAAATTTGCCAGAAGTTTATCACAAACATTTCTTCTTTTTTCTCTGTTTGTTTTACTTCGTGAGCTTGCCAAAGCTTTACCAGAAATAAGACTTATACAATTTCATATACACATTCAGCACAAATTTAAGACTGTCAATTATAATGAATTGCTTTTATAATTTGTGTATAGAGAAAAAATAAATCTAATTAATATTTTTGGATTTAAGTTTTATTCTAAGATAGTCTCGATAAAAATATTATTACGAAAATAAGATCAACTCTAATCGCATGATGCTTCATAATGAACCCCCCCCCCCCCCCCCCCCAGACCCCACGTATTACGTGAACACCAACCTGTCTGTTCTTTTGTTATGCTATATTCTTTTTTCCTACGTTCAAATATCAGTCAACTTGGATTTGAGTATATAAACCGCTTGATGTTGAATCATGTAGATTGAAGAGTTTTCCGTAACGTTATGCTGTTCAGTGTTTGTTTCTACTTTTACTTTTGTTTCAATGTTAAGCTACGCGCGCGCTGATTGGTCGATCAATAGCTAGCCGCCAATTTTCACATTCGATGCTGCCATGTTGTCTGCCATCACCGAGATGGTAAAGTGAATGAAAATAAGGGAATAAGGCTGTGCACAAGGTAAAAGAAACATTGTCAATGGAGTGTTTACTTTTGGAAAATCCACGGCTAAACGGAGGACGAATATAAGTGAATGAATCGAGTCTCAACACCCATGGCTACTGCATGCACCATCTGCATGATCATGAGCACGTTTTTGAAAAAGTAAGTGAAGTAATGAAAACATATTCGTTGAATGGCAGTTTAAACAGTTATTGGAATTTAAAACGAAAGACTGTGATCTTTTATAATGAGTTTAACAGTATAAGGCCGTCCCTATGACAATGCGGGGTGTCGAATCGAGCAAAACGCTCGTTATTGACATCGTTGTGATGCATGAACAAATGATTAAAATTTATTTAAACAACGCCAACTTTAGGAAATTATCATTACATAGTGTAAAAGTTCATTTTATATGATTTACATTTTTATTACTTAAATAAAAGAATTCATGTTCTACTCGCATAGTCAGAGTTAGAGTAGGCCTAGTGCAAATTTGTAGCTTTATATAGATTTATAGATTGAGTAAGTATATGATAGGCTAACTTGTTTTAATCTGAAAACAATTGTGCTTATATGAAATCCATTTATCTTCCCAATAGGTGTCTGCCCTGGTGACTGGGTTACACAGACCTAAAGAAAACCATGCCAAAAAAAACCCCACTGATTTTATGATCAAATGATGCAACCAAAAAAGAGTGAAGACAGAATTTGTGTAAGACTTACGTAGAAAAGCATATAAACAACAGTGCTGAAGTCTGACCATTCCATTGTGGGCATTATTGTGATATTCGGCTATTTGTGTGATATTGTTTATGTGTGAAATTAAATCGGAGAGCACGTACAGGAGACCGTCATAAAAAAGACATCGAGAATGCCTTAAAGAATCCGTGATTAATTGTAACATGACCAGTGACCGTGCAGGGCTTAATTGTGAACTACCGGTAAAAGTATCGACCTAATTTCCGAAAAATATGGTATATGGTTTGAACTTCGCTCATTGTGAACTTTTGACAAGTCCATCTGTGCATGCATGTTGTGATCAAACTGCATTCAAGTTTATCGATCTGCAGCAACAAATCATCACCTATCGGTTGAGTACCATTTATCAAATTTCAATATGGTTTGTTCATCAGTTTTGTGTTTATTTTTGAAATTTATAAAATGTGTAAAATTTTAAGTTAATTACTTGTGTCCTTTATCTCTAATTTTGCTGCAACTGTTTAAGTTAAACAACATCTTTGTCAATCACCAGTAGAAGTTATTTGTTAATTGATTGAAAAGCATAGTACATGTATTAGTAACTCATTATTAAATGATTATTAGTGTTTATTAATTGTTTTTCTTATGTTGTAATATCTTAAAGTTGCTATGTCTATCTGTAAGCTTGCGGCAAATTTGCCGCAAACAGTTTGCCGGAAGCTAATTTGCATACGAATTCTGAACTTGCTGCAAATTTGCCGCAAACAGTTTGCCAGAAGCTAATTTGCATACGAATTCTGAACTTGCCGCAACTTTGCCGCAAACAGTTTGCCAGAAGCTAATTTGCATACGAATTCTGAACTTGCCGCAACTTTGCCGCAAACAGTTTCCCAGAAGCTAATTTGCATACGAATTCTGAACTTGCCGCAACTTTGCAGCAAACAGTTTGCCAGAAGCTAATTTGCATACGAATTCTGAACTTGCCGCAAATTTGCTGCAACTGTTTGTCGCAAATTTGCAGCAACCTCTCTGCAAATTTGCGGCAACTGTTTGCCAGAGGCCTTATATTTTGGTAAGGGAACTGGTTAACATTTAGTCTATAGATGTACATGTAAGTACGTGCACACTGTCACTGATGTATGTTATTTTTCTAGTCCAGACAATATAAATCCTTTTAACAGAATTGAATCCCAAATGTTGTACCTTTCACTTGTTTTTTTCTCCTTTTTACCAGAATTTTGTGTAAATTACAATTCAATTTATTGACAAAATCCACATGTGGCGAAAGTCATACATACAGTATACAAATATACATGTAGTTGGTACTGTACATAGATTTTCTTATGATATGTCCATCACGTATGAATTTACAAATATATCTTGATGATTTAACATCTGCTGGGTTAAGAATTTTATAAGAATTACAGAGTTAGATGTTTTGTTATGGTGTGGGTGTTTGTTTACTAACGTGTACTTTTTACATTGTTTACTGGATGTTTAGACTTGCTCGAGGTTCATTGGTGACTGGAAAGGATGACCGAATTTATCTATTTAAAAAAAAATCAGATTGTGAATTTTCAACTCAAAATTCAAAGCAGGGTCTAATTAGAAACATATGTCATTGATCATATTCTTGTGCGGAAGACTCCAAATGTAGACATAAATACCCTGTAGACATACATGTAACATCAAGTAAATAAAATTGTATACTTCAGACTTCAGAGTTAAAACATGACTTAAAAGTCTTTAATATTTTTATGATGCCGATCAATGTATCATTAGAGAGGTTTAGCAGACCAACGGGTACCCGGTACATGTACTTGTACATGTAGTTTACAAGTTAGAACTATGCGTACCACTCTACCAGTTCACATAATTTTTCTTGTTTAGCAGTTTTGATGTGTACTTGAATTGTCCTTGTTAATGTTTAAAATGTAATTTTTCATTTATATTCTCTTTTTTTAATCTGACTACTGGCAGTACTGGCATGCCAGCAGTTCTTGTCGAGGACCATTTCTCGCTGGTGCAATGTTACATCATATTTTCGTATATAATTTTATGTGTTGATAAAATGACGTAACAATGCACTGATGAAAAATAGTACTCAACGATAACTGATCGCACGCCAATATTGATTAATTACAGACAAAAACTGAAGGTTGCAAGTGTTATTTTTTATTGAACACCATTGTTTAAAATAACTTTTTATATATGTGACGGTCAGACCGGTTTAAATACCAGTGTTCAGTTGGTAGAGCACCTGACTAGAGATTCAGGGGGCCCAGGTTTAATTCCTGGTTTGGTCCTTCATTATTTCTCCCATCCTGTTACAATATTAAGGCTTGGACGTTTCTGTACTTAGCCGATTCGGTACATATCACTATACATGAGATGCGATACGATACATATCACGATACATTGCAACTAAATGAAAACATGAATAAGGGTTAAAAATTTATTCAATCTGTCGATGTATTACCGCATGTCCAAAGTTATTTTGATATATTTAAAATGAGCGTTGCACAATTTACAAATTACTTAAGTCTCATATACACTACTTTTTCATTAACAAGTAATCCAAAAGTTGTCCACACTCCAGATTTAGCTTCCTACAGGTTTGACAACTTTACGAGGTTTTCCGCCATCTTTGTACTTTCATATTAAGCGCGCAGACTAAAAAATAGCCGATATATGAAGCTCAGATATTTTTGGAAAATAAAACAAAGTCCGCATAGGTATCGTAATGTATTAATGGTAAATGTAACAATCCAAATATCGTCAAAATAAATACCGTGATGCACCGGTGCATCGGTGGATTGTTCCATCCCCATACAATATTGGTGTTGTAACCAACCCCTGGAACTGACAGGTTAACTCCTGCCAGGGGAAGAGCCAGGGGTGATCTTTGAGGGTGAAGATCATTTAAGGGGGGGGGGATGTGATGGTCAGACTGGTTTGAATACCGGTGCCAGATACATGTAGCTCAGTTGGTAGAGCACTTGACTAGAGATTCAGAGGGCAAGGTTCGAATCCCAGTCTGTTCTGTCATTATTTCTCCCATCTTGTACATATATATCAGATCTATTCAAGTCAGTGTCAGCTACATTATGCATAAACAATTTTACCCGCTCCTAAACCACAAACTTTCTTATTAGTGGATTCAGCTTACTGCTGATTGGCTGCTGTTGCAGCAGACTTATAATATATGCACGCACAAAACACAATGAACTTATCAGAGAATGAAAAATTCATCGAGTTACTTTCAACTGTTGGAATTTGGGTATTTTTTAAAAATGTATACTTGTGACAAAACATATGATTATGTGGTACATACAGCTGTAGCTTTATGAAGAAAATTTTGGTTAGACCATATATACCTATCATGCAAGTAAATGATATTTACAAAAAAATTGCAATTTATGGCGCACGAAATATACGCTACTTTTATAAAGATTGACATACATGTAATGTAACACATTCTGTGAAAAATAATCTATTAAAAATTCTTCATTAAGTTTACTCATACATGTTTTATGCTTATTACACATAGTATTGTTTTTAAAAAATGTAATTTAAAAGAAAAGAAACCAAAACCCTCGCCAAATTTATTTGCAAAAAAAAAAAACCAGTAGAATTGATAAAACATGGTATACCAGAAGGAAATACATGTACTTTGAGCTAATTATTTTTTTTTTTTATTTCAGCTCAAAACAGCCTCTTGTTACCACATGGCTTTTACCGGTACCTGTTGATTCTTGTGGGTCAGCTCCTGAGATTAACCTGTCACCTCTATCCACATGCATATTCCTTGTGTTCTACAGACTATTTATCGGTAATTCAAATTAAATCCGATAATGCATGAACGTCAATAATGGAACTTGAAGAAAGCATCATGCCATGTTGTGGTTTGTGTTTGATAAGAAATTATGAAAACAAAATTAAGGCTGTTTAAAGAAATTCATAATTGCTGTGAAAATTTGTTTTTCAATAAAAGTATGCAATTATGTTTCCTTTATTTTTTATTTCATAAAGATATTTAGATGTGTTTACATAATTGAAAAATCCCCCCCCCCCTCCCCTCTATTTAATTGTCTGCATTAAGATTACATGTAGGATATGTAAATGTACATTTGACTTTGAAATAACATCTGCTATGATAATTACTTTTGAAATGAACAAGAAACAACCTATTTCTACCTTTCTAAGGTATATATGCAGAAAAAAAGTAGAAAAACATGTCAAATTTGAACATTTTTCATGGAAATCAACTCTGTCTCCAGCTACCTGGGTGTTTGAAGTTTATTTTAATTTAAGGCAGATGTCTAACTTGTAGGTTGTATCTTACTATTTTAGCATGGTTAGAAGGAGACTAGAAATCAAAATAGATTAGATATTCACTAAATATGATTGTTAGCTTACTTTTTTTCATAAAAACAAGAAATCACAAGCAGGACAGCTGTCTATTTGTTAATTAAAATGGTGTAAATCATAAAATAAACAAATAATTAGGATCAAATTTTAGAATCATTGATGATTGTTTTCAAATATGTGTGAGAAATGACTCAAGGAAATTGCCATAAGTTTCATAAAATTAAGTTAAACATTTTTAACCATGACTTTTTATGAAAATCAAAAGATGGGGGGGGTATACATGTAAGGATATTTCTAAGTGATGTGAAGCTTTTATCATGATTATATAATGTAGATGCATGTTGTATTGAATAAGGTTTCTTTTCAAAGGTGGTTGAACAACAATTGACCTCTAAAAGGTCAGGTAAAGATGTTTTACTATGGAGAACCCTGTAAATCTGTGTTTATTAATGGAAATTGGAAATGGGGGGTTCACTTAAATGGCCATATTTTTATTAAACCTCAATGGAATTTGCAATAAGTAGTATTCTTTTTCTCAGAATTGCATTAGCTTTCTTATTCTAAGACAAACCGTCTTTTCATAAAATGTTAGTGTACTAATTGCAGTTAAAGGTACATGTACAAGGAATAGTTTCGGATAAAGAACCGTCAATATTTTTGTAAAATTGATATATATATATAGTGACTGTACGTGAAGATTTACCAGTGTTGCGTAGATTCATGAAATGAATTTTAATGTTTATCAATAGTTAATGGGATGTCTCTTGTTGGAATTGGTAAGGCCTAAAAAAAAAATAGTGTGTTTAGGGTAACACTGATGAAAAAATTAGGTTAGGTAGGTGGGGATTTTTTTATATTTTATCTATTTTTTTTTGGCCTGAATCCTAAGAATGTTTGTTTGTTTCATATTTAAAAACGTATTTTTTATTGGAAATAAGATGAAATTCACAGTCGGATAAAATCAGGCATCTAAAAATGGTAGGATCGGGCCATTTTTGTAGGTTAGGTCGGGTTACCCGAAACCCACAACTTTTTTTTTTTTAGGCCTAAGCAATATTAAGGCCCCTAATTTTAAGTACATGAGAAGCAGTAATAAATTGTGAAACTTGCGGCTTTGACTGTTGTGTTGCCTTTACACAGTGAAATTGAAGGTTACAAACTGGAGGTTATATAACATGAAATGGAGGTGGATGGGATATTATATGCCTATTTAGTATGTACTGGGTATGAGGACAATAGCAAGTTTATTGTCCCCCAAGACAGCAACTATTTCATGAGGCAAAGCCAAGGGAAATAGTTGCTGAGGGGTGGGACAATAAACTTGCTATTGTCCAGATAGTCAGTTAATTGGTATATTATTGTACCGAAAAAAACTTTATTTGTCAGCGATGCAGAATTTCTTGATGATAAACAAATTAGAGTTATCAAACTTTGTATTTAATGCGGTGATCTAATTAGGTCAGAGGTGTTCCGAGTTTAAAAAGGAGGGAAATCAAATTCTGCTGATGAATGGTTTTGATGACTATTCACCATGGGCAGATAGCATGGATACTATTTCAAATTAGATAGAAAGCAAGTTTGTGTGGGCTTCTAGTGATCAGTTTGTCCGTCTGTCCATCCGAGATCGCTTGACCGGAGCATAGCTTCTCTCCCCTTGGCCCAATCTGGCTCATACCTCATCCACAGGGTTCCTTTGGGTTAAGGATGTGCTGTGACCTTGAACCATGTTGTTAGGTATAAGGTTAAGGTCATAGTAGAATTACATATATAACATCCTTGTCTGGGGCATATCTTCTCTCCCTTTGGTCCAATCTGGCTAATACTCACAGACTGTCTCTATCGTTAATCGATGTGCAGTGACCTTGCATGAAATTTCTAGGTAAAGGGTGAAATATCATATCGGATCATGCAAAAATCCTTTTTTCAGAGCATATATACTTTCTACTAACCCCTATAGGTCTCAGACTTCACATAAGCAGAGCTTTTGAGTAAAGGGTGTGTAGTGACCTTGAATCTATTTTCAAGGTAAACTGTGAAGGTCATAGCAGAATTATATTTAAAAAATCCTTGTCTGGAGTACATCTTCTCTCCCTTTACTCCAATCAGGCTCATACTTCACCCACATGATGCCTTTGATCAAAGGATATGCAATGACCTCGAATGATATTTGTAGATCAAGTGTCAAGGTCATATCAGATCACACAAAAATCCATATTTTAAGAGCATATATATACTCTCCTTTTAGCCCCTAATTGGCTAATATTTTGCCTAAATAGAGCTTATTGGTTAATGGCGTGCAGTGACCTTGAACCATGTCAATGTGAAGGTCATAGCAGATCTTAATAAAATTAGTTTTAGACAGTAGATTATTTCCCGGATATGGTTAATCTTGGTCAGATTCAACAAAAATGCCTATATGTTAGGGGCAATGAAACAGCTAAATGCCAGCTGGAAAAATTTCAAGTTATAGGTCAAGGTCAAAGCAAAATTCTCTAAAATAACATCAGCGGGGCCCTTTGAAATGTTCACCATCAATAGTAATTTTAAATAAAAATATTCACAGAGGAATAATAAAATTAAGTAAACTATACATCGATAAGTTTCTGACAATTGATGATGCAACAAGCACATAGTACGAAAGGTCAACCCTTTGAAAAGCAGTGTAGAGGAAATGTTGCTCAGAATTATGTTTTAAACAAAATTGATTTTTTACGGACATTTTAATTTTGCATTATGGGTTAAGAAATTAGATGTTAGTTCCAGGTAAAGTTAACTTTTACCTAAAATGAAGTCAAATTTGTTAAGTCGTACTTAAAACCATTCGGATTTTGTTAAGTCATACCAAGAATCATTCGATTTTTAAAATCTTTTTTGTACCTAAGTTACTTTTGTCATTAGATTAAGAACACTGCTTCTTAGAGGTACTTCTAGCATTACTTTCGACATTAGCGGAAAACCCACTCGTTGCTTTGCAACGAGCTTTGCTCTAGTTATTATTAGGGTCTTCCGTTTTCAACGGAAGACCCTCTTGTTATTCTTCGGTTTCTTTCTATTATTAGGGTCTTCCGTTTCCAACGGAAGACCCTCTTGTTATTCTTTGGTTTCTTTTTATTATTATTAGGGTCTTCCGTTTCCAACGGAAGACCCTCTTGTTATTCTATTGTTTCTTTTTATTATTATTATTATTCTTTTTCTTTTCTTCTGACTCCTTTTTTGCTTCATAACTCAAAAAGTTTTTAACTGATTTTGATGAAATTTTCAGAGATGTTTGCAAAATGGCGTCCCTCAAAAATGTTAAAGTTTTATAAAGAACGTCACCTCCGTTTCGACGTGACGTCATTTTTAAAAATTTCAAAAAGTCATTTTGTCCCGGACTTTTCTCAAAAACGCTTTAAGAAAGAGGCTTGAAAATTTCAATGGTGATGATTTGGTCGATTTACTTCTGTAATAAGGCTGGAAATGAAAATCTGTCACTTCCGGTCGAAACCAGAAGTGAAACAAATTTTTCGAAAAAATGAATTTTCTGATCAAATGAAAAATGAATATGTGTTTTGTAGAGCTTAATTAGCTGAATCAAACACTGAAAGCCGTTTTAAAATCGGACGATGCATTACAGAGATATCGGGGTTTAAAAATTGATTTTTCCGGAAATTTTGATTCCGCGTCCTTGGTTTAAAAAATAGCGTAATGTTCAAAGTAATATTAACTCGTACCAAAAATAATTGTTAAGTCGTACTTGAACAATTCGGATTTTTTTTGTTAAGTTGTTCTTGAAATCGGAAAGGTGTTTGTTAAGTCGTACTTAAAATCATTCGTATTTTGTTAAGTCGTACCAGGAATAATTCGATTTTTTTATCTTTTCATTTTAGTTACTCTTGTTATTGGTTTAAGAGCTCTGCTTCTTACAGGAACTTCCAGCTTTACTTCCGACATTAACGGAAGACCCACTCGTTGCTGTGCAACGAGCTTTGCTCTAGTTTTTTTTCTTTTTCTTTTTTTTCTGACTCCTTTTCGGCTTCATAACTCAAAAAGTTTTCAACTTATTTAAAGGAAACTTTCAGGGATTATGTGCAATTATAATGCCTCAAAGATGTTAAAGTTTCCATAACAACGTCACTTCCGTTTTGACGTTACGTCATTTTTAAACTTTAAAAAAAGTAATTTTGTCCGCGACATTTCTCAAAAACACTTTAAGATAGAGTCTTGAAATTTTCTGTGGTTATGAATTTGGCAATTTACATGTGCAATAAGGCTGGAAATAAAAATCCGTCACTTCCGGTCGAAACCGGAAGTAAAACAAATTTTTCGAAAAAATGAATTTTCTGATCAAATCAAAAATGAATATGTTTTTTATAGAGCTTATCAAGCTGAATCTAACACTGAAATCCATTTTAAAATCGGACAATGCATTAAAGAGATATCGGGGTTTAAAAATTGATTTTTCCGGAAATTTTGTTTCCGCGTCCTTGGTTTAAAAAATAGTGTAATGTTCAAAGTAAAGTTAACTCGTACCAAAAATAATTGTTAAGTCGTACTTGAACACATTCGGATTTTTTTTGTTAAGTCGCTCTTGAAATCAAGAAGGGTTTTGTTAAGTCGTACTTAAAATCATTCGGATTTTGTTAAGTCGTACCAGGAATAATTCGATTTTTTCATCTTTTTATTTTAGTTACTCTTGTTATTGGTTCAAGAGCTCTGCTTCTTACGGGAACTTCCAGCTTTACTTCCGCCATTAACGGAAGACCCACTCGTTGCTTTGCAACGAGCTTTGCTCTAGTTATTTTATTTTTTATTTTTTTTCTGACTCATTCTCGGCTTTATATCTCAAAAAGTTTTCATCCGATTTCCATAAAATTTTCAGAGCTTTTGTAAAGTTATCATGCCTCAACGATTTTAAAGTTTCAGCATTTACGTCACTTCCGTTCAAGTTTGACGGCCATTTTTAATTTTTGAAAAAGTGATTTTGTCCGGAGGATATCTCCAAAAACTTTAAAGATATCGCTTCGAAATGTTAACTGATGATAGATGTATCAATTCTATGATGTACTGGGGGGTTTAAAATTTTATTCACCGCTTTTGCTCAAAACCGGAAGTAGTTCCAATTTTTGTAAATTTTCATTTTTTTGATCAAAATAAGACAATACCACAGTCTTATAGAACTTGCCATGGTGAATTCAAACTTGAAATTCGTTTGAAAATCGGACGATGCATTACAGAGATATCGGGGTTAAAAAATTGATTTTTCCGGAAATTTTGATTCCGCGTCCTTGGTTTGAAAAATAGCGTAATGTTCAAAGTAAAATTAACTGGTACCAAAAATAATTGTTAAGTCGTACTTGAACACATTCGGTATTTTTTTGGTTAAGTTGTTCTTGAAATCAGATAGGTTTTTGTTAATTCGTACTTAAAATTATTCGGATTTTGTTAAGTCGTACCAGGAATAATTCGATTTTTTCATCTTTTTATTTAAATTACACTTGTTATTGGCTTAAGAGCTCTGCTTCTTACAGGAGCTTCCAGCTTCACTTCCGACATTAACGGAAGACCCACTCGTTGCTTTGCAACGAGCTTTGCTCTAGTTAGGGTCTTCCGTTTTCAACGGAAGACCCTCTTGTTATTCTATTGTTTCTTTCTATTATTATTATTATTCTTTTTATTTTTTTTTCTGACTCCTTTTCGGCTTTATTACTCAAAAAGTTTACAACCGATTTTGATAAAATTTTCAGAGGTTGTGTGCAACTATAATACCTCAAAGTTTGTGAAGTTTCTTTGAAAACGTCACTTCCGTTTTTACGTTACGTCATTTTTAAAATTTTCAAAAAGTCATTTTGTCCGCGGCGTTTCACAAAAACGCTTTAAGATAGAGGCTTGAAATTTTCAACGGTTATGATTTAATCGATTTACCTCTGTAATAAGGCTGGAAACGAAAATCTGTCACTTCCGGTCGAAATCGGAAGGGAATCAAATTTTTCGAAAAAATGAATTTTCTGATCAAATCAAAAATGAATATGGGTTTTGTAGACCTTATCAAGCTGAATCTAACACTGAAATCCGTTTTAAAATCGGACGATGCATTATAGAGATATCGGGGTTTAAAAATTGATTTTTCCGGAAATTTTGATTCCGCGTTTTTGGTTAAGAAATTAGTATCAAGTTCTTGGTTAAATTAACTTGTACCTAAAAATTAATTGTTAAGTCGTACTGTAACACATTCGGATTTTTTTTGTTAAGTCGTTCTTGAAATCGGAAAGGTTTTTGTTAAGTCGTACTTAAAATTATTCGGTTTTTGTTAAGTCGTACCAGGAATAATTCGATTTTTTCATGTTTTTATTTAAGGTACTCTTGTTATTGGTTTAAGAGCTCTGCTTCTTACAGGAACTTCCAGCTTTACTTCCGACATTAACGGAAGACCCACTCGTTGCTTTGCAACGAGCTTTGCTCTAGTTATTATACTTTTTCTTTTTTTTTCTGACTCCTTCTTAGCTTTATAACTCAAAAAGTTTCCAACCGATTTTGATGAAATTTTCAGAGACAATGTGAAACAATTAGCCCTCAAAGATGTTAAAGTTTTCCACACGACGTCACTTTTGTTTTTACGTGACGTCATTTTTAAAATTTTCAAAAAGTCATTTTGTCCGCGGCGTTTCACAAAAACGCTTTAAGATAGAGACTTGAGATTTTCAATGCTTATGATTTGGTCGATTTACCTTTGTAATAAGGCTGGAAATAAAAATCCGTCACTTCCGGTCGAAACCGGAAGTGAAACAAATTTTTCGAAAAAATGATTTTTCTGATCAAATCAAAAATGAATACGTGTTTTGTAGACCTAATCAAACTGAATCTAACACTGAAAGCCGTTTTTAAATCGGACGATGCATTACAGAGATATTGGGGTTTAAAAATTGATTTTTCCGGAAATTTTGTTTCCGCGTCCTTGGTTTAAAAAATAGCGTAATGTTCAAAGTAAAATTAACTCGTACCATAAATAATTGTTAAGTCGTACTGTAACACATTTGGATTTCGTTGTTAAGTTGTTCTTGAAATTGGAAAGGTTTTTGTTAAGTCGTACTTAAAATCATTCGTATTTTGTTAAGTCGTACCAGGAATAATTCGATTTTTCATCTTTTTCTTTTAGTTACTCTTGTTATTGGTAAAAGAGCTCTGCATCTCACAGGAACTTCCAGCTTTACTTCCGACATTAACGGAAGACCCACTCGTTGCTTTGCAACGAGCTTTGCTCTAGTTATTATTATTAGGGTCTTCCGTTTTCAACGGAAGACCCTCTTGTTATTCTTCGGTTTCTTTTTATTATTAGGGTCTTCCGTTTCCAACGGAAGACCCTCTTGTTATTCTATTGTTTCTTTTTATTAGGGTCTTCCGTTTTCCAACGGAAGACCCTTTTGTTTTTCTTCGGTTTCTTTTTATTATTATTATACTTTTTCTTTTTTTTCTGACTCCTTTTTTGCTTCATAACTCAAAAAGTTTTCAACCGATTTCAATGAAACTTCCGGAGATTTTAGCAAGTTATCGTCCCTCCAAGATGTTAAAGTTTTAAAGACAACGTCACTTCCGTTTTGACGTTACGTCATTTTTCAATTTTTAAAAAAGTCATTTTGTCCGGGAGTTTTCTCAAAAACGCTTTAAGATAGAGGCTTGAAATTTTAAATGGTTATGATTTGGTCGATTTACCTCTGTAATGAGGCTATATGATAAAAATCCGTCACTTCCGGTCGAATCTGGAAGCGAATCAAATTTTTCGAAAAATTGAATTTTTTGATCAAACAATAAACGTATACGTATTTTGTAGAGCTTTTTAAGCTGAATCTAATGCTGAAAACCGTTTAAAATTCGGAGGATGCATTACAGAGATATCGGGGTTTAAAAACTGATTTTCCCGGAAATTTTGATGCCGCGTTCTTGGCTTCAAAAATAGTGCAAAATTCACACTGAAAGTAACTTCTACTGTAACAATTCGTACTGATCATAAAACTTTATAAAAAACATCAAATTATATGCATAGTGTATAGTTTGCAAAGCTAAATACAAAACTTAAATTGGTTTTAAAATCGGATACTGCATTGCAGAGATATCGGGGTTTAAATATTGATTTTTCCGGAAATGTTGATTCCTCGTTATTGGTTTAAAAAATAGTGCAAAATTCACACTTAATTTCAATTTCAGCTCAACTAACGTATGACAAATTATAAAGGTATGTTTCAATACAGGATATGTCGTATTGACTTTTTCTTTTCAAAGTGTTTGTGCACTTTTCAATTTAATCCGACATTCCTCTGACTCTAACCTCCGCTTTTGGCGTGCGTAACAATATAAAGGCGGGTATTTGAGTCAGAGAAATCTCGGGATATTATCTGTCCAATGTATTTTCATGTGTATGTTTTGCTCACTACTCTTTTGAATTTCTATTTATATATTATGTATATGTATGTCTTATTTTGTATTGAACAACACACCACACACTGTAAAACAGTGCAATTAAAAAGGGTGGGGGTCCAAAGGCACACAAGAGTAGAATGTTGTAATTAGAGTGCATGTTTGCATGATGATAACTTTACCCTAAATATTTGAATATAGCAGATCTTTACCATATCACCTCCACTTAATTAATGAATTAAAGAACTCAGACAGCCTTGTGCTTAATTAAATAAATATTTGACATGGTAAATATTCAATCTAATTAAAATTAGAACTTTTGTCTGGCTTGCCGTTACATGTATATATGATTATCGCCTGTGAAAGAGCATGTAAAACAGAGTGCAAGATGAAAAGAACTTTAAGTTCAGATTTTAGGTTAATGTTCCCTGATATCTATAAAACATTCTTCTCAAGATTTGATTATTTCGCAGAACCATTGCAAATTCTTTGAGATTAGTTTATCTTTTATATATATTGAATTTTATTGATTCATTTTAGGTAAACTTTACATGCAGAACACATCTACATTGTAAACAATTTTTACAGTAAGACAAATGTATGTAATAATGTTTACTACATGTGCCTCAGATCTCTCTCTCTCTCTCTCTCTCTCTCTCATGCTTTTAATCTTTGCAAAGCATCACAGAGCAACATCATTTTGTGCATATCTCCATCTAGTAAAAGAAATCAACAATGCTTTAAATTTCAAAATGAGCATGTATTATCATGCAATCCCTCATTTTTTCATTGTGCAACTAAAATCCAAAGCTTTGTAAAATTGTTTATGGAATTTTATACATGCTAAACATAATATTGTTTTTAAAACCTGTCATTAATAAGAAAAGAGAAAAAAATCCTCGCTAAATTTCTTTGCAAAAAACCCCCAGTAGAATTCATTTAATAAAAAATGGTATAGCAGAAAATTATACTTTGAGGCTGTTCGGATGAAATACTGTAAGTCGTTTTAATTCCACTGTGTTAAAATTTCATAATTTTTACTAAAATATCAATTGCGATGGTTTTAATTTCACGCTGCTTAAAAATTCAATTGATCAGAATAGAAGCATTTAAATTTCATAATATTTGGTTAAAGTGTTCAAACTAATGCTTCTTAGGAAAATCAAAAAATAGGGGGATGGTATACATGTAAGGGTATTTCTAAGTGATGTGATGCTTTTGTCATGATAATATCATGTATATGTATGTAGTTTTGAATAAAGTTTCTTATTTAGGAAGGTTGAACAACAGTTGACCTCTAAAAGATTAGGTAAAGATGCTTTATTTATGGAGAGCCCTATGAATCTGTGTTAAATAGAAGAAAGTGGAAATGCTGGGTTCACTTAAATGGCCATATTTTTATTAATCCTTAATGGAATTGGCAAAATGAGGTATACTATTTCTTGGAATAGCATAAGCTTTGTAAGTTTAAGACAAGATGACTTTTCAAAGAATGTTAGTGTAAGTAAAAGGTAACAAGGGACAGTTTCGGATAAAGTACCCGTCAATATTTTTGTAAAATTGAGAGTTGCTGTACTAGTAGGCTTATGAGTGTTGCTAAAATTCATGAAATGATTTTTAATGATTATCATTAGTTAGAGGGATGTCTCTTGTTGAAATTGATATTCAATATGTAGGCCCTATATGTTAGGTACATGAGATTCAGAAGTAAAATGTGAAACCTGCGGCTATGACTGTTGTGTTGACTTTAGACAGTGAAAATGCAAGTTACAGACGGGAGGGTAAATAACACGAAAAGTAGGTGGATGGGGCATTATAAACTATACACCGGTAAGTTTCTGACATGTGATGGAGCAACATGCACATGGTACAGAAGGTCAACCCTTTCCAGGGAATTGGCTGGGGGAGGTATAAAAAGCTGAAAAATCATGAAAAATTAGCAAAATATGGAAGGGTCAAAATCTCATAAAAACCAATATGTAGAAAATTTTACAGGTTTTGACTATTAATTTTCTTCCGAAATTGGTGATTGGCCTTATAAAGAGTGAATTAAAGGTATTTGTGCTGAATGGGAACTGAGGAAATTCTAGTTACAGGGTTCCGAAGACACACGTTCCCAGGCTACAATGGAATGTATAAAAAAAACTGTCCTGTGCCATCTAATGTCACGTATCGGGATATGTCATACTAATTACACTGCATGGTCAGTGTATTTTTTTTTCAGAAATACTATGCATATGTTAATGTAAAGACAGCTATTATTAGTACCGGTACATGTATTAACACAGCTTATTGATTTTTTTAATTTCAGCTATTGGTGGCCACGTGGTTTTTACCTGTTGATTCTTTTGAGCTCTTGAGATTAACCTGTCACCTCTACCCACATGCATATTCCTTAATGTGTTCTACAGACTATTTACCAGTAATTCAAATTATTAATCGGATAATTCATGAACACTTACTGTAATGGAACTTTAAGAAAGCATCATGCCTTGTTGTGGTTTGTGTTTGATAAGAAATTATAACAAACAAAATTATGGCTGTTTAAAGTAATTTACAATTGTTAGCTATGAAAATTTGTTTTTCAATAAAAGTATGCAATTATGTTTCCTTCATTTTGTTTTTAGCTCACCTGAGCCAAAGGCTTAAGTGAGCTTTTCTGATCACAATTTGTCGTTGTCGTTGTTGTAAACTTTTCATATTTTCATCTTCTTCTCAAGAACCACTGGGCAGATTTCAACCAAATTTGGCACTAAGCACCACTAGGTGAAAGGGATTCAACTTTGTTCAAATGAAGGGCCACGCCCTCTTTAAAGGGGAGATAATTGAGAATTATTGAAAACTTGTTGGTATTTTTCAAAAATCTTCTTCTAAAAAACTATTCGGCCTGAAAAGCTTAAACTTGTGTGGAGGCATCCTCAGGTAGTGTAGATTCAAGTTTGTTCAAATCATAGTCCCAGGTGGTATGGTGGGGTCACAATGGGGGAATGGATTTTTACATAGGAATATATAGAGAAAATCTTTAAAAATCTTTTTCTCAGAAACTAATCAGCCAGGAAAGCTGAAACTTATGTGGAAGCATCCTCAGGTAGTGTAGATACAAAGTTGTGAAAATCATGATACCGGGGGTAGGTTTGAGCCACAATGGGTGGGGGGGTCAAAGTTTAACATAGGAATATATAGAGTAAATATTTAAAAATATTCTTCTCAGAAACTAATTGGCCAGATGAATCTTTATAATTGTTAAGTTCTTTGGCCTCACAAGAAGGTTAAGAGTTTGATGTAGGTTTATATCCCATATATAAACTATTGTTAAGGATCTTTTTGAGAACTGCAATACTCAACATGTGATATGACTATAAAATCACCCAAAAGGGACAAATGATTATAAACATAAGAGTATCCAGGGGGAAATGGATTTTATTTATACAGGATCTACATGTATTATTGTACATTGTCCAGATAGTTTGTATTGGGACTCCATTAAGCTAATTTTATCATACCTATTGTTCCTCAGGTGAGCGATGTGGCCCATTTGCCTCTTGTTTTGGTTTTTCATGTTTTTCAATAGTAAAAATTAAACATATGTAACTTTTGGTAATTTTTATGATGAGTACAAAACTAAAATCCGTTTTTAAATCGGACGATGCATAACAGATATCGTGGTTTAAAAATTGATTTTTCGGAAATTTTGATTCTGCGTTTTTGGTTTCAAAAATAGCGTAAAGTTCAAAGTTAAATAACTCGTGCCAAAAATAATTCGATTTTTGTTAAGTACTTTGATACCTTCGGAATTTTTTTTGTTAAGTCGTTCTTAGAATGGTTAAGGTTTTTGTAAATTCGTACAAAGTATCATTCGTATTTTGTTAAGTCGTACCAAGAATTATTCGATTTTTTTAATGTTTTAGTTTAAGTTGCTCTTGTTATTGATTTAAACAGTCTGCTTCCTGCAGGAACATCAAGCTTTACTCTTGACATTAACGGAAGACCCACTCGTTGCTTTGCAACGAGCTTTGCTCTAGTTATTATTAGGGTCTTCCGTTTTCAACGGAAGACCCTCTTGTTATTCTTCGGTTTCTTTTTATTATTATTATACTTTTTCTTTTTTTTTCTGACTCCTTCTCGGCTTTATAACTCAAAAAGTTTCCAACCGATTTTGATGAAATTTTCAGAGATAATGTGAAATTATTATCCCTCAAAGATGTTAAAGTTTTCTTGACAACGTCACTTCCGTTTTTACGTTACGTCATTTTTAAAATTTTCAAAAAGTCATTTTGTCCGCGGCGTTTCTCAAAAACGCTTTTAGATAGAGGCTTGAAATTTTCAATGGTTATGATTTGGTCGATTTACCTCTGTAATAAGGCTCGAAATGAAAATCTGTCACTTCTGGTCGAAACCGGAAGTGAAACAAATTTTTCAAAAAAATGAATTTTCTGATTTAATCAAAATCGAATATGTGTTTTGTAGAGCTTATTAAGCTGAATCTAACGCTAAAAGCCGTTTTTAAATCGGACAATGCATAACAGAGATATCGGGGTTTAAAAATTGATTTTTCCGGAAATTTTGATTCCGCGTCCTTGGTTTAAAAAATAGCGTAATATTTAAAGTCAAATTAACTCGTACCAAAAATAATTGCTAAGTCGTACTTGAACACATTCGGATTTTTTTTATTAAGTCGTTCTTAAAATCGGAAAGGATTTTGTTAAGTCGTACTCAAAATCATTCGTATTTTGTTAAGTCGTACCAGGAATATTCGATTTTTTTTATCTTTTTATTTTAGTTACTCTTGTTATTGGTTTAAGAGCTCTGCTTCTAACAGGAACTTCCAGCTTTACTTCTGACATTAACGGAAGACCCACTCGTTGCTTTGCAACGAGCTTTGCTCTAGTTTATTATTATTATTCTTCTTGTTTTTCCTTCTGACTTCTTTTTTGCTTTTTATCTCAAAAACTATTCAACCGATTTGCAAGAAATTTTCAGGGATTATGTTAAATACTTGTCCCTTGAAGCTTTTAAACTTTCAGTCATAATGTCACTTCCGTTTTCTAGTTACGTCATTTTAAAAATTTTCAAAAAAGTGATTTTGTCCAGGACTTTTCTCGTAAACGGTTGTTTATAAAGACTTGAAATTTTCTGTGATTGTAAATCTGCGGATTTACTTATGGCATTTTTACAAAAAAAATTATTTTGTCACTACCGGTAGAAACCGGAAGTGATTTTAATTTTTCGAAAAATTGAATTTTTTGATCGAATCAAAAACGAATATGTGTTTTGTAGAGCTTTTTAAGCTGAACCTAACACTGAAAACCGTTTAAAAATCGGACGATGCATTACAGAGAAATTTGGCTTTAAAAATTGATTTTTCCGGAAATTTTGATTCCGCTTTTTTGGTTAAGAAAGTAGTATCAAGTTCTTGGTTAAATTAACTTGTACCTTAAAATTAAGTGTTAAGTCGTACTCTAACACATTCGGATTTTTTTGTTAAGTCGTTCTTGAAATCGGAAAGGTTTTTGTTAAGTCGTGCTTAAAATAATTTGGATTTTGTCAAGTCGTACCAGGAATAATTCGATTTTTTCATCTTTTTATTTTAGTTTCTCTTGTTATTGGTTTAAGAGCTCTGCTTCTTACAGGAACTTCCAGCTTTACTTCCGACATGAACGGAAGACCCACTCGTTGCTTTGCAACGAGCTTTGCTCTAGTTATTATTCTTTTTCTTTTCTTCTGACTCCTTTTTTGCTTCATAACTCAAAAGGTTTTAAACCGATTTTAATGAAATTTTCAGAGATTTTTGCAAGTTGGCGTCCCTCAAAAATGTTAAAGTTTTAAAGAGAACATCACATCCGTTTTGACGTGACGTCATTTTTAAAAATTTCAAAAAGTCATTTTGTCCCGGACTTTTCTCAAAAACGCTTTAAGCTAGAGGCTTGAAATTTTCAATGGTTATGATTTGGTCGATTTACCTCTGTAATAAGGCTCGAAATGAAAATCTGTCACTTCCTGTCGAAACTGGAAGTGAAACAAATTTTTCGAAAAAATGAATTTTCTGATCAAATCAAAAATGAATATGTGTTTTGTAGAGCTTATTAAGCTGAATCTAACGCTGAAAACCGTTTTAAAATCGGACGATGCATTACAGAGATATCGGGGTTTAAAAATTGATTTTTCCGGAAATTTTGATTCCGCGTCCTTGGTTTAAAAAATAGCATAATGTATATCGTAAAGTTAACTCGTACCAAAAATAATTGTTAAGTCGTACTTAAACACATTCGGATTTTTTTTGTTAACTCGTTCCTAAAATCAAAAAGGTTTTTGTTAAGTCGTACTTAAAATCATTCGGATTTTGTTAAGTCGTACCAGGAATAATTCGATTTTTTTCATCTTTTTATTTTTATTACTCTTGTTATTGGTTTAAGAGCTCTGCTTCTTACAGGAACTTCCAGCTTTACTTCTGACATTAACGGAAGACCCACTCGTTGCTTTGCAACGAGCTTTGCTCTAGTTATTATTATTCTTTTTAATTTTTTTTCTGACTCCTTTTCATCTTTATAACTCAAAAAGTTTACAACCGATTTTAATGAAACTTTCAGAGATTATGTGCAATTATAATACCTCAAAGTTTATGAAGTTTCTTTGAAAATGTCACTTCCGTTTTAACGTTACGTTATTTTTAAAATTTTAAAAAAGTCATTTTGTCCGCGGCGTTTCTCAAAAACGCTTTAAGATAGAGGCTTGAAATTTTCAATGCTTATGACTTGGTCGATTTACCTCTGTAATAAGGCTCGAAATGAAAATCGGTTACTTCCGGTCGAAACCGGAAGTGAAACAAATTTTTCGAAAAAATGAATTTTCTGATCAAATCAAAAATGAATATGTGTTTTATAGAGCTTATTTAGCTGAATCTAACACTGAAAGCCGTTTTAAAATCAGACGATGCATTTCAGAGATATACGAGTTCAAAAAATGATTTTTCCGGAAATTTTGATTCCGCGTTTTTGGTTAAGAAATTAGTATCAAGTTCTTGGTTAAATTAGCTTGTACCTAAAAATTAATTGTTAAGTCGTACTGTAACACATTCGGATTTTTTTTTGTTAAGTCGTTCTTGAAATCGGATATGTTTTTGTTAAGTCGTACGTAAATTCATTCGGATTTTGTTAAGTCGTACCAGGAATAATTCGATTTTTTCATCTTTTTATTTAAGGTACTCTTGTTATTGGTTTAAGAGCTTTGCTTCTTACAGGAACTTCCAGCTTTACTTCCGACATTAACGGAAGACCCACTCGTTGCTTTGCAACGAGCTTTGCTCTAGATATTATTCTTTTTCTTTTCTTCTGACTCCTTTTTTGCTTCATAACTCAAAAGGTTTTAAACTGATTTTGATGAAATTTTCAGAGATTTTTGCAAGTTGGCGTCCTTTCAGAATGTTAAAATTTTGAAGAGAACGTCACCTCTGTTTTGACGTGACGTCATTTTTAAAAATTTAAAAAAGTCATTTTGTCCCGGACTTTTCTCAAAAACGCTTTAAGATAGAGGCTTGAAATTTTCAGTGGTTATGATTTAGTCGATTTACCTCTGTAATAAGGCTGGAAATTAATATCTGTCACTTCCGGTCGAAACCGGAAGTGAAACAAATTTTTCGAAAAAATGAATTTTCTGATCAAATCAAAAATGAATATGTGTTTTGTAGACCTTATCAAGCTGAATCTAACATTGCAATCCTTTTAAAAATCGGACGATGCATTACAGAGATATCGGGGTTCAAAAATTGATTTTTCCGGAAATTTTGGTTCCGCGTCCTTGGTTTAAAAAATAGCGTAATGTAAAAAGTAAAATTAACTCGTACCATAAATAATTGTTAAGTCGTACTGTAACACATTCGGATTTTTTTTTTGTTAAGTCGTTCTTGAAATCGGAAAGGTTTTTGTTAAGTCGTACTTAAAATAATTCGTATTTGGTTAAGTCGTAATAGGAATAATTCGATTTGTTTCATCTTATTACTTTAGATACACTTGTTATTGGTTTAAGAGCTCTGCTTCTTGCAGGAACTTCCAGCTTTACTTCCGACATTAACGGAAGACCCACTCGTTGCTTTGCAACGAGCTTTGCTCTAGTTCTTTTTATTTTTTTTTCTGACTCCTTTTCGGCTTTATAACTCAAAAAGTTTACAACCGATTTTGATGAAATTTTCAGAGGTTGTGTGCAACTATAATACCTCAAAGTTTGTGAAGTTTCTTTGAAAACATGACTTCCGTTTATACGTTACGTCATTTTTAAAATTTTCAAAAAGTCATTTTGTCCGCGGCGTTTCTCAAAAATGCTTTAAGATAGAGACTTGAAATTTTCAATGGTTATGATTTAATCGATTTACCTCTGTAATAAGGCTGGAAATGAAAATCTGTCACTTCCGGTCGAAACCGGAAGGGAATCAAATTTTTCGAAAAAATAAATTTTCTGATCAAATCAAAAATGAATATGTGTTTTATAGAGCTTATGAAGCTGAATCTAACACTGAAAGTCGTTTAAAAATCGGACGATGCATTACAGAGATATACGAGTTCAAAAAATGATTTTTTCCGGAAATTTTGATTCCGCGTTTTTGGTTAAGAAATTAGTATCAAGTTCTTGGTTAAATTAACTTGTACCTAAAAATTAATTGTTAAGTCGTACTGTAACACATTCGGATTTTTTTTGTTAAGTCGTTCTTGAAATCGGAAAGGTTTTTGTTAAGTCGTACGTAAAATTATTCGGTTTTTGTTAAGTCGTACCAGGAATAATTCGATTTTTTTTATGTTTTTATGTACGGTACTCTTGTTATTGGTTAAAGAGCTCTGCTTCTTACAGGAACTTCCAGCTTTACTTCCGACATTAACAGAAGACCCACTCGTTGCTTTGCAACGAGCTCTGCTCTAGTTATTATTATTATACTTTTTCTTTTTTTTTCGGACTCCTTCTCGGCTTTATAACTCAAAAAGTTTCTAACCGATTTTAATGAAACTTTCAGAGATAATGTGTAACTATAATCACTCAAAGATGTTAAAGTTTTCTTGACAGCGTCTCTTCCGTTTTGACGTAACGTCATTTTTAAAATTTTCAAAAAGTCATTTTGTCCGCGGCGTTTTTCAAAAATGCTTTTAGATAGAGGCTTGAAATTTTCAATGGTTATGATTTGGTCGATTTACCTCTGTAATAAGGCTCGAAATAAAAATCTGTCACTTCTGGTCGAAACCGGAAGTGAAACAAATTTTTCGAAAAAATGAATTTTCTGATCAAATCAAGAATGAATATGTTTTTTGTAGAGCTTATTAAGCTGAATCTAACACTGAAATCCGTTTTAAAATCGGACGATGCATTACAGAGATATAGGGGTTTAAAAATTGATTTTTCCGGAAATTTTGATTCCGCGTCCTTGGTTTAAAAAATAGCGTAATGTTCAAAGTAAAATTAACTCGTACGAAAAATAATTGTTAAGTCGTACTTGAACACATTCGGATTTTTTTTGTTTAGTCGTTCTTGAAATCAGAAAGGTTTTTGTTAAGTCGTACTTAAAATCATTCGGATTTTGTTAAGTCGTACCAGGAATAATTCGATTTTTTTCATCTTTTTATTTTAGTTACTCTTGTTATTGGTTTAAGAGATGTGCATCTTACAGGAACTTCCAGCTTTACTTCCGACATTAACGGAAGACCCACTCGTTGCTTTGCAACGAGCTTTGCTCTAGTTATTATACTTTTTCTTTTTTTTCTGACTCCTTTTTTGCTTCATAACTCAAAAAGTTTACAATCGATTTGAATGAAACTTCCCGAGATTTTAGCAAGTTATCGTCCCTCCAAGATGTAAAAGTTTTAAAGACAACGTCACTTCCGTTTTGACGTTACGTCATTTTTTAAATTTTAAAAGTGATATTGTCCGGGAGTTTTCTCAAAAACGCTTTAAGATAGAGGCTTGAAATTTTCAATGGTTATGATTTGGTCGATTTACCTCTGTAATGAGGCTATATAATAACAATCCGTCACTTCCGGTCGAAACTGGAAGCGAATCAAATTTTTCGAAAAATTGAATTTTTTTATCAAACAAAAAATGTATACGTATTTTGTAGAGATTTTTAAGCTGAATCTAATGCTGAAAACCGTTTAAAATTCGGAGGATGCATTACAGAGATATCGGGGTTTAAAAACTGATTTTCCCGGAAATTTTGATGCCGCGTTCTTGGTTTCAAAAATAGTGCAAAATTCACACTGAAAGTAACTTCTACTGTAACAATTTGTACTGGTCATAAAACTTTATAAAAAACATAAAATTATATGCATGTTGTATAGTTTGCAAAGCTAAATACAAAACTTAAATTCGTTTTAAAATCGGATACTGCATTGCAGACATATCGGGGTTTAAATATTGATTTTTCCGGAAATGTGGATTCCTCGTTATTGGTTTAAAAAATAGTGCAAACTTCCCACTGAAAGTAACTCCCGCTGAAAAGATTTCGTACAGGTCATAAAACCGAACTCCTTTTTTATATAGGTAATCAGAGTGTTTATCGAAACGATTTCCTTACTTCGATCGATAATTACGTTGTTAGTTTTTATTAGTCTTATTAGTTTTAATCGAAATAATTATCGTACGATTCCCCATGTCAAGTCGCCATGTTTTGACCGCGAACAACAGCTGATAGCGGTGTGTCCACAGGGGCTCGTCACGAAGTTTTTTCAACCTTTTATATATACCACCTCTATACTATAAAATACACATTTATTATTTTATAGTATAGAGGTGGTATATATAAAAGGTTGAAAAAACTTCGTGACGAGCCCCTGTGCTCTAACCTCCGCTTAAAAAAATTGACGTGCGTAACAATATAAAAGCGGGCATTTGAGTCTGAGAAATCTCGCGATATTATCTGTCCAATGTATTTTCACGTGTATGTTTTGCACACTATTCTTTTGAATTTCTATTTATTATTATGTATATGTATGTCTTATTTTGTATTGAACAACACACCACACACTGTAAAACAGTGCAAAAGGGGTGGGGCTCCAAAGGCACACAAGAGTAGAATGTTGTAATTAGAGTGCATGTTTGCATGATGATAACTTTCCCCTAAATATTTGAATATAGCAGATCTTTACCATATCACCTCCACTTAATTAATGAATTAAAGAACTCAGACTGGCTTGTGCTTAATTAAATAAATATATTTGACATGGTAAATATTCAGTCTAATTAGAATTAGAACTCTTGTCTGCAGGCTCGCCGTTATATATGATTATCGCCTGTGAAAGAGCATGTAAAACAGAGTGCAAGATGAAAAGAACTTTAAGTTCAGATTTTTGGTTAATGTTCCCTGATATCTATAAAACATTCTTCTCAAGATTTGATTATTTCACAGAATATTGTAAATTCTTTGAGATTAGTTTATCTTTTATATATATTGAATTTTATTGATTCAGTTTAGGTAAACTTTACATGCAGAACACATTTACGTTGTAAACAATTTTTACAGTAAGACAAATGTATGTAATAATTTTTACTACATGTGCCTCAGATCTCGATCTCTCTCTCTTCCGATCTCTCTCTCTCTCATGCTTTTAATCTTGGCAAAGCATCACAGAGCAACATCATTTTGTGCATATCTCTATCTAGGAAAAGAAATCAACAATGCTTTAAATTTTAAAATGAGCATGTATTATCATGCAATCCCTCATTTTTTCATTGTGCAACTAAAATCCAAAGCTTTGTAAAATTGTTTATGGAATTTTATACCTACTAAACATAATATTGTTTTTAAAACCTGTCATTAATAAGAAAAGAGAAAAAAATCCTCGCTAAATTTATTTGCAAAAAAAAAAACCAGTGGAATTCATTTTAAAAAAATGGTATAGCAGAAAATTATACTTTGAGGCTGTTCGGATGAAATACTGTAAGTCGTTTTAATTCCACCGTGTTAAAATTTCATGATTTTGACTAAAGTATCAATTGCGATGGTTTTAATTTCACGCTGCTTAAAAATTCAATTGATCAGAATAGAAGCATTTAAATTTCATAATATTTGGTTAAAGTGTTCAAACTAATGCTTCTTAGGAAAATCAAAAAGTAGGGGGAGGGTATACATGTAAGGGTATTTATAAGTGATGTGATGCTTTTGTCATGATAATATCATGTATATGTATGTAGTTTTGAATAAGGTTTCTTATTTAGGGAGGTTGAACAACAGTTGACCTCTAAAAGATTAGGTAATTAAAAGATGCTTTATTTATGGAGAGCCCTATAAATCTGTGTTAAATAGAAGAAAGTGGAAATGCTGGGTTCACTTAAATGGCCATATTTTTCTTAATCCTTAATAGAATTGGCAAAATGAGGTATACTTTTTCTCAGAATTGCATAAGCTTTGTAAGTTTAAGACAAGATGACTTTTTAGAGAATGTTAGTGTAAGTTTCAAGACTACATGGTATTTTCAGATTTCTCATTTAACTGTAATTTTGAGTGGATTTTGTACCAAAGGTAGTCTATTTTGGGAAAATGGATGATTTTGTTGGTTATATATGTCATTACATGATTTATTAGCTATAATATACAAGGGAAGTAAATCCCTTTTAAATGTGTAGAATGACCACCACTAGAGTAAATTGGCTTAGAAAGTAGGTATTTCCTATCCTGATGACAATTAATAGGCTTAAGTTAATTACCGAGATAAGAATACTGCACAGTAAAAGAGTTTTGATCAATTGAATTATTTAAATTATAAATTTGCAGCAATTTTGCTGTCTGATTTCATGAAATAACATTAAGCAACCTGACTTATATAACTCAATTTTTTTAAAACAGCATATTTTTCTTTCAAATAAAATTCACATGTAGACAAATGCAGTTATCAAAGTATACAATATGTCAAAAAACTCAAGTTTTTGCTCCTTCCTATCCAAAAGTGATATTTTAGATATATTTACAGAATTCAAAAAGCTACCCCCTCCTTCCAATTGTCTCCATTACCATTACATGTTGGATATGTAAATGTACATTTGACCTTGAAATAACATCTGCTATAATAATTACTCTCGAAATGACCAAGAAACAACAAATGTTTACCCTTTTATTGTATATATGCATCAAAAATGTAGGAAAACATGTAAAATTTGAACATTTATCATGGAATTCTCATCCGTCCCCAGGTACCTGGTTGTGTTTGAATTTCATTTTAATTAAGAGCAGACATCACACTTGTAGGTCTTACTATTTTAGCAAAGTTAAAAGGAGACTAGAAACCAGAATAAATAAGATAATCACTAAAAATGATTATAAGCTTACTGTTTCATGAAAACAAGAAATCACATGTATGGCTGCATGTCTTTTTGTGAAAAAAAATGTTACATTTCATCCATTTATCAAGAAAAGATCAATTTTCAATATCAGTGATGGTTGTTTTTAAATATGTGTGAGAAATGACTCAAGGGAATTGCCACAAGTTTCATAATATTAGGTTAAAGTGTTCAAACTTATGCTTCTTAGGAAAATCAAAAAATAAGGGGAGGGTATACATGTAAGGGTATTTCTAAGTGATGTGATGCTTTTGTCATGATAATATCATGTATATGTATGTAGTTTTGAATAAGGTTTCTTATTTAAGGAGGTTGAATAACAGTTGACCACTATAAGATTAGGTAAAGATGCTTTATTTATGGAGAGCCCTATGAATCTGTGTTAAATAGAAGAAAGTGAAAATGCTGGGTTCACTTAAATGGCCATATTTTTCTTAATCCTTAATGGAATTGGCAAAATGAGGTATACTTTTTCTCAGAATAGGATAAGCTTTGTAAGTTTAAGACAAGATGACTTTTCAGAGAATGTTAGTGTAAGTTAAAGGCAGCAAGGGACAGTTTAGGGATAAAGTACCCGTCAATATTTTTGTAAAATTGAGAGTTGGTGTACTTGAAGGCTTATGAGTGTTGCTAAAATTCATGAAATGATTTTTAATGATTATCATTAGTTAGAGGGATGTCTCTTGTTGAAATTGATATTCAATATGTAGGCCCCATATGTTAGGTACATGTACATGAGATTCAGAAGTAAAATGCGAAACCTGCGGCTATGACTGTTGTGTTGACTTTAGACAGTGAAAATGCAAGTTACAGACGGGAGGGTAAATAACACGAAAAGTAGGTGGACGGGGCATTATAAACTATACACCGGTAAGTTTCTGACATGTGATGGTGCAAAATGCACATGGTACAGAAGGTCAACCCTTTGCAGGGAATTGGCTGGGGGAGGTCTAAAAAGCTGAAAAATCATGAAAAATTAGCAAAATATTGAAGGGTCAAAAACTCATAAAAACCAGTATGTAGAAAATTTTACAGGTTAATTGATTAGTAATTTTCTTCAGAAATTGGTGATTGGCCTTATATAGAGTGAATTAAGGGTATTTGTGGTGAATGGGAACTGAGGAAATTCTAGTTACAGGGTTCCGAAGACACACGTCCCCAGGCTACAATGAAATGTATCAAAAAAACTGTCCTGTGCCATCTAATGTCACGTATCGGGATATATCACACTAATTACACTGCATGGTCAGTGTATTTTTTTTCTTCAGAAAAACTATGCATATGTTAATGTAAACACAGCTATTATTAGTACCGGTACATGTATTAACACAGCTTATTAATTTTTTTAATTTCAGCTATTGGTGGCCACATGGTTTTTACCTGTTGATTCTTTTCAGCTCTTGAGGTTAACCTGTCACCTCTACCCACATGCATATTCCTTAATGTGTTCTACAGACTATTTACCAGTAATTCAAATTAAATCGGATAATTCATGAACAGTTACTGTAATGGAACTTTAAGAAAACATCATGCCTTGTTGTGGTTTGTGTTTGATAAGAAATTATAACAAACAAAATTATGGCTGTTTAAAGTAATTTACAATTGTTAGCTGTGAAAAATTGTTTTTCAATAAAAGTATGCAATTATGTTTCCTTTATTTTGTTTCAGCTCACCTGAGCCAAAGGCTCAAGTGAGCTTTTCTGATCACAATTTGTCGTTGTTGTAAACTTTTCATATTTTCATCTTCTTCTCAAGAACCACTGGGCAGATTTCAACCAAATTTGGCACTAAGCACCACCACTAGGTGAAGGGGATTCAAAATTGTTTAAATGAAGGGCCACACCCTCTTTAAAGGGGAGGTAATTGAGAATTATTGAAAATTTGTTGGTATTTTTCAAAAATCTTCTTCTCAAAAACTATTCGGCCTGAAAAGCTTAAACTTGTGTGGAAGCATCCTCAGGTAGTGTAGATTCAAGTTTGTTCAAATCATGGTCCCCGTAAGTAGGGAGGGGCCACAAGAGGGGGATCAAGTTTTACATAGGAATATATAGAGAAAATCTTTGAAAATCTTCTTCCCCAAAAACTCTTAGGCCTGAAAAGCTCAAATTAAAGTGGAAGCATCCTCAGGTAGTGTAGATTCAAGTTTGTTCAAATCATAGTCCCAGGTGGTATGGTGGGGTCACAATGGTGGGAATGGATTTTTACATATTAGGAATATATAGAGAAAATCTTTAAAAATCTTTTTCTCAGAAACTAATCAGCCAGGAAAGCTGAAACTTACATGTATGTGGAAGCATCCTCAGGTACATGTAGTGTTAGATACAAAGTTGTGAAAATCATGACCCCGGGGATAGGTTTGGGCCACAATGGGTGGGGGGGGGGGGGTCAAAGTTTAACAGGAATATATAGAGTAAATATTTAAAAATCTTCTTCTCCGAAACTAATCAGCCAGATGATTCTTTATAATTGTTAAGACTTTGGCCCCAGGACAGTTCTTTGGCCTCACAAGAAGGTTCAGAGTATATGAATATAATATAATAATACATATATAAACTATTGTTAAGGATCTTTTTGAGAACTGCAATACTCAACATGCGATATGACTATAAAATCAATATAAAATCATCCTTTTAGAAAAGGAACTTATGATTATAAACATAAAAATATTTAGGGGGAAAATGGATTTTATTTATACAGGATCTACATGTATGATTGTACATTGTCCAGGTAGTTTGCATTGTGACCCCATTAAGCTGATTTTATCATACCTATTGTTCCTCAGGTGAGAGATGTGGCCCATTTGCCTCTTGTTTTAGTTTTTCATTGTTTTTCAATATTAAAAATTAAACATATGTAACCTACGGTAATTTTCATGATGAGTACCAAACTAAAATCCGTTTTTAAATCGGACGATGCATAACAGATATCGGGGTTTAAAAATTGATTTTTCAGAAATTTTGATTCTGCAGTTTTGGTTTCAAAAATTGCGTAAAATTCAAACTCGTACCAAAAATAATTCGAATTTTGTTAAGTACTTTGACACCTTCGGAATTATATTTTTGTTAAGTCGTTCTTAGAATCGTTAAGGTTTTTGTTAATTCGTACATAGTATCATTCGTATTTATTTTATCTTTTACTTTAAGTTGCTCTTGTTATTGATTTAAACACTCTGCTTCTTGCAGGAACATCAAGCTTTACCCTTGACATTAACGGAAGACCCACTCGTTGCTTTGCAACGAGCTTTGCTCTAGTTTATTATTATTATTCTTCTTGTTTTTCCTTCTGACTTCTTTTTTGCTTTATATCTCAAAAACTATTCAACCAATTTGCAAGAAATTTTCAGGGATTATTTTAATTTCTTGTCCCTTGAAGCCTTCAAACTTTTAGTCATTAAGTCACTTCCGGTTTCTAGTTACATCATTTTAAAAATTTTCAAAAAGTGATTTTGTCCAGCACTTTTCTCGTAAACAGTTGTTTATAAAGACTTGAAATTTTCTGTGATTGTAAATCTGCGGATTGACTTATGGCAAATGTACAGAAAAAATTATTTTGTTACTTCCGGTCGAAACCGGAAGTGAAACAAATTTTTCGAAAAAATGAATTTTCTGATCAAATCAAAAACGAATATGTGTTTTGTAGAGCTTATTAAGCTGAATCTAACACTGAAAGCCGTTTTAAAATCGGACGATGCATAACAGAGATATCGGGGTTTAAAAATTGATTTTTCCGGAAATTTTGATTCCGCTTCCTTGGTTTAAAAAATAGCGTAATATTCAAAGTAAAATTAACTCGTACCAAAAATAATTGTTAAATCGTACTTGAACACATTCGGATTTTTTTTGTTAAGTCGTTCTTGAAATCGGAAATGTTTTTGTTAAGTCGTACTTAAAATCATTCGTATTTTGTTAAGTCGTACCAGGAATAATTCGATTTTTTCATCTTTTTATTTTCGTTACTCTTGTTGTTGGTTTAAAAGCTCTGCTTCTGACAGGAACTTCCAGCTTTACTTCTGACATTAACGGAAGACCCACTCGTTGCTTTGCAACGAGCTTTGCTCTAGTTCTTATTTTTTTTTTTTTTTTTCTTCCTAGACGCGAACTTTGAGGCTTCATATCGTTCTCATTTCTGAACGGATTTTGCTCAAATTTTCAGGGCTAATGGACTTTACAAAACACTATCTTCATCAATTCATAAAAGTTAGAATTCCCTTTCCGTTAACGAGTTATTCCCCTTTTAAAAATTTTTAGGGCCTTTGGTTTCCAGACAAAGGCTCCGAGACTATGATAGCAGGGAATGGGAATCCAACGAATTTGAATAACAAAGACATTGAAGTTGTATACATCGGTTTTTGTTTTTGGATTACGTTCCTTATTTAGGAAAAGGTAGGGGGTCAAAAAACAGGATTCCAAAAAGTGCAAAAATTTAGACATATTTTCCTTTATATCTTTTTAACAAAAAATATTTTGTTAAGACATGTAGAATAAAAGTTGTGCAGAATATCAAGGGCTTTCATTTGACACCAATAAAAAAGGGCTGGCCCCTTAAATTAAGGGCCAATAGCCCCTAAAAGTTTTTGCTTAATAACTCAAAAACGGTTTGGATTTTGATATGGATGTCGCTGGAAAAGTTGTTTGTTGGGATCTCATAAAGGTCGTAACAATATTATTTTGTAAGTGATTTGTGTAGTATGAGTGTAAAAAGCTTTACATGTTGACATGTACCTGTTTTCATTTGACGAGTTAACGAAAGTCTTTGTGCGTACAACTGGCATAAAGTTGCCGCAGAAAGTATGCTGGTTTATACAGGAGGCATTAATTTATAAGAATTTTTTTGTTGTTGGAGTACATGCTCTTTTTTAGGAGATTAAGTCATTGTTGTTAAGTTCTTATAGTGCACAATCATTAAAAACGGCAATTGGAAAACAAAACATTCTTTTTCTTTTCTTTTTAACCACAAAATATGGAATTAAAAAACTCTATGCATTACATTTTATTTTTTAATTCCATGCATTTAAAATCTACCTTGAATCAGAGCTGTGTGTGTGTGTACCATTACGTAAGCTCTCCCTCGCCCGCGGCCGAGAAAATCGGTCACCATGCTCGCGGCTGGACTACCTAGCGGTCAGCTGTTATCTAATACACGAGAGTTGCGTCTCTCATATATGAGTTTATTTAGCCGCGAACTCAAGAATTGTTTTAGTTTTGATTACACAAAATCTTTTTATGAATTAAACGATTGGATGTCTAGTAAGAAATAGTTCATTTAATTAATAAAAGCAATGTCATTCTCTAAAGCAATAATAGACATAGATCAATTGTGGGGTTTAAGTTTAAAATATATAACTTCTATCTGATAGAGTAAGGTCATTATATTGCAAACTTTTCAAATCTTCCTTGGTTGTGAGCTGTGCGTTTCTGTGCGTTGTACCTTTACGAAATATATTCTTTGCCCACGGCCGAGGAGATCAGCGACGGCTGCATTACCTAGCAGTAAGCGGTTATTTAATACACAAGATTCGCACACCGCGACTTACACTTACATGCATATGAACGTGTTTGAGTCAATATAGCCGTATATACAAGAACTGTTTTAATTTTATGTAATAAAAGTTTGTCCTACTTGTATATATAAAATTAAAAATTTGAGTGTAAATGAATATTAATGAACGATATTACTTCAAATCGGAAAAATCGTTAGACATAAACTAATGGTTGGTTTGTTTATGTAAACTACTTTAAAAACTGTACAATAAATGTTATAAATCAACACCCCCCCCCTCCAATATTAAACATTTAAATGATGATCATCCCATGGCTGAGGAGATCCGGCGCGAGTGGATAAGTGATCCGCGGTCGGTTCGTGTTCTTCTACATGTACCTTATGACGCGTTTATGTTTCATATTTTGCACGGACACAACTATATTTTATTATGTTTTCAACTATTATATTGGTTTAAGATGAAAAGATAAATTTATTTTACTTGTACAGTTGATTAAGCATTGATTTATACGATAGCGTATAAGGTAGTTTAAAAATCAAATCAAATTATAATCAAAGTTCCATGTTACATGTTTGCGGTAGGTGCTAGCACGATAAAGGAATGCCCTGAATTGAGGCATTCGATGATTATTTTAAAAAATATTCACATGAGTTTAAACAACTTTAGATTAGATTCTGTCGGTCACATATTAATCACTACTGTAGTTTCATTGTGGAAGCGAACTCATTGCTGCCCCCCCCCCCCCCTCCTCCCGCCCCGCTGACAGGTGCTCGCGCTGGATTTTTTTTTTAATTGGAGTAAAGATAGCAAGATCTGTCGAAAATCATTTTTGGTGGTTTCTTATGTGTAACATTTTGTTTCACTTTCCCACCCCTTTGTTTATTCGGCCAGTCTGTGTTAATTCAATTGCCGCATGCGACCGAGAATTTTGTGTCGCTTCAGCGCACACAGCTCAGAACATTTATAGCCCCAGGTCATCAATTGTTATGTAATTGAGTAACAGTTGGAAGGGTGATTTTACTACATAAAATAATAAAATCATAATATAATCTATTTGAATTGAGTACCATGCGTATAGATTCCCATAATAATTAATTTTTTATTACCTTTCTATGTTTACATTTAATTTTGTTCAAATAATTAATAAATTTTCTATCATTTAAATTGTGTGCTTCATCAAATACGTATTCCGATTACCTTGAAGTCATTAATTTTCCATTGGCTTTTGACAAAAGAGAGACGCCTGACCATCCAATGAAAACAAATACACAGAGTTTGATTGACAGGTTTAGCCAGGTGCAGGTCTCACCCGATGTCCGAGGTTATGTGTGCTGCTTGTACACAGCGGAATGGTCTCAGTAAGAGTTATCGATGTAAATAAATAATAAAAATACATGCTTATCAAATCATGATCGTGCAAGTTAAAGTTGATTTAGGTTTGTTCCAATAGAAATCATGTTTCGCTAACTGTATGTTTAATATTTTTTATGTATAGCGAATTTTAATATTGTTTCAGTACTGAAACATCGCATGAAAACGTTAAATATACATGTAATTATCTGTTACTAGTCGTCTTTTAATATATATACCTTTCTTTTGTTTGTTAAAAATTCGCTCAATTTTGTTAAAGTAATGTAAAACACGGGCGCCATTTTGAAACAATTAACTTGTCAGAGAGTTCCGAATGAAATCTGATGAACGTTTCACATGGTTCTCGCACGCTTTGCTCCAAACGATTTACACGCTTTGCCCGAAACGCTAAACGGTTTACATGAAACTCTAAAAGGTTTACACGAAACGTTTCTCGCACGTAGGCCGCACGCTTTTTTGGTGTAGTAGTACGTTTTAGGGTCTGTAAATTTTGTCAGCACGCAATTCTAAACTTGCACATAGTCTTCAAAAATTTAGTAATATTTTATTATAGAAGTTATCTTTGAGAAAGGTTTACGTGTTTTGTAGGCGGGTTCAGTTTAAAAAAGAAATACAATTCCTGACATGAATCATGAGTACATACTGTTTATAACAATGCTTGCTACCCTTGAAAATTTAACTCGCCATTAAACATCTCACTTTTTAAAGAATGTTTGAAACGATTACATAAACTCTGCTCGACAAATAGTTTTCCTAAAATATTTTCTTCCTTTCTTTGTTTCAAAACACGTTTTATATACAGGCTTTCAATCACAACACGTTTTTATAACAAAAGCAGAACTGAAAGTATAGTCATTATAATCGTTTGACACCATATAAAATATATTTTCAACTCGCAGCAACAACGGAAGACCTACTCGGGGCTTTGCCACGAGCTCTGCTCTAGTTGGAGTAGTTTTTATGCCTAGTAATTGAAAGAAAATCGATGAATAAATATGTTCGCGACCTTAAAAACTTAAATAGTTTTAAAATTTTTATAAGATTCAAATTGCATTTCATATGATTTCAAATGAAATGAATTTTAATTGAACGGTCAATGACAATTGAAATAAATGAAAACTCACTTATAATTTAACAGAAGAGAAAATAATGTCAATCACTCATGACATACTATAGATAGAGCACAATGAAAAACAGATAAAAGTGCGTAGTAGATGTTGAGTTCGAAATGTTTCCAAAAACAACATTTCAGGTTATTGTCAGCGGTTCGGATGATGATGGTGATGATCGAGGTAACGCCCAAAACAGTGAGTAAATGTTCATTTAATTGCCTTCAAAAACTACTGAAAATGGCGTTTATTTTGTAGTATTTAAATTATTATTTATTCGTTTATTGCACCATTCATTCTTTTTTTGGCTAATATGCCAGACATAATACTTTATGATTTAATTCTGGTTGTAACGCGCTTTCTGATTGGCTGAAAAAATATTCTATATCGTATAAAGAATGTTGCCTACGTCATACTACGCTAACGTCAAAAACGTATCAATACGCCTGACGTTACGTTTGAATTTTGTATAATTTTACGTCATTTTAAAGGTCAAATGACCGTTTTTATCTACAATGAAAAGTAAAAAATTAAATTATAAGCAATGAATTCAATATTTATTAGTTTTATACGATATATAATGGTTTGAAACATTTTACGCTTTTCTATAAAGCGCTTTGCGGTTTATTTAGCGTATACTGCCCCAAACCATTTTATATCATATAAAGCAAATAAATATTGAATTCATTCCTTAATTAAAATTGGAAGAAAAGTCTCAAATTTTTAGCTCAAATCGTGTCCAAGTCCCTTGTGAACATTAAAAAAACCCTTCTTTCCATGAAAATATTTTTCATAAAAAAGGAACTAGGAATGTTTCTTTTTTTATCTTGTACTATGATGAAGTTTTAACAAACTTCCTATTCAAAGAAAACCTAGAGTTGTAAAATAAATAACAGACTGTATTTTGTCTTTTTTATTTTTACACATAAATTACATACAATAGCTTTTTCTTTAAAAAAATCAAAATTCGTTTGTATTATGTAAGTATAGAACACATTAAGGGAATCAATGTGATTAGTTTAACTTAAACAAAAACCTCTAAAAAGTGGACAGAGATCTGACCTTTTGAAAGCCATGGTCCGTGACAAGAATATTAATGAAGTTTAATTAAGATTTTTTCCAATCAGATGTCAATTAAGCAATGGTTTTTTTTTCTATTAGTTATCTTTTAAAAGCGCTTTATAAAAAAGCATAAACTGCCAGAAACCATTTTCTGTCATATAAAGCTAATAAATATTAAAATTCAATTTAAGAGGGCTGGATAGTCGTGGACAATTTTTACACTATATTTTAGGGATGGTAGGGATGGAAATCGGTTACAAAATTGCTAATCGGTTAATCGCATGATGTTCCGACCGATTAATCGGTTAATCGTATCAGGTTTTTTTCTGGAAACATATCAATTTTATTCTATTCCCGTATGAACCTTATTTTTACGTGCAAGAAGACTCAAAGTACATTAATTTGTTAGTACGGTCATGTTGAATGAGAACATTTCAAATTTATAAAAGGGAGAAAATAGTAATAAACATATAATGAATGAACATGCATGAAATATGGACCAATGTTTTTACTATAGTTATGCTGCATTGTCACTAACATCATATTAATCAGTCTTTCCGTTTCATTTTTTGTTCAACAATAATATCTGATCTATAACGACAGATGATAATCGGCTTCTAAGTTTGTTAACAATGATACCTGTGGTAGAAAATATCTTTTCGGATGACATTGACGTACCTGGTATTGACAAATATTTTCTTGCTAGACCAGCAAAATTTGGAAACAGTACTTAATTTTAAGACCACCATTTGAGAGGATCGAAGTTTTGCATGTCATTTTATTTAAATATCTCGACAATCCACTCTCCGATTCATTCAGCTTGTCTTGAAACGCTGTTACAAAGTCCAACAATTCTTTAGCTTTACTTTTTGTGAGGGAGAGGGGGTTGTTCTTCGCTGCGTTGTCACGCTCGTTTAATTAATGTTAAATCATCCAGTAGAAATAGGTATGTAATATTTGAACCGTCCTTATAATCCCTTTTACACGTAGTTGTATTGTGTCGTCTATACAATGAAGATTTTGAGTTTTCGAGAATGAAGCACCCATGTTTCTAGCATTATCATATACATAAGCGACGACTTTCCCATCAAAACGGCGACAGAAAGAATATCTATAGTACCAAATACAGATTTTATAATCATTCACGCATGATTAAAAAAAACAGTTGACAGTAAAGACAATTTCGAGGTGTTGAAACAGTAATTAGCACCTAATTAACTCCGGTACACATCTCTTTAATTAAGCTAGTAGCAAACCAATTACCCCCAAACTAAAGCCCTTAGCGATGTTTGAAAATGTCAAATCATGAACGTTCATAGTTCTTCGTGTCGAATTTTTGTAAAATTGTGTCCGGTTTTTTAAAAATTCGATTGACCGATTACAAAATTCGTAACCGGTTACCATCGTTCCGATCGATTAATCGGTTAACCGGTTAGCATTTGCCATTCCTACTATATTTATCTCCTTAAAAAGAAGAGCTTTGTATAGATATAATGCAAAATATTCAAATTTTAAAGTTAAAATATATGAGTTTTTTCTTTGTTAAATGATTGTTTATTTATAGCTAAAGACATATCTTCTTAAAGAAGATCTGATTCCTGATTAATTTGTTGACTACCTTGCCTCATTATGTCCCAAACTGCGTTTTGTTAATTTAAGGTACTTCACTACACCGAGACTTGTACTTTTTAAGGCACTACGTCACAAGATGGCGATTTAAATGTTTTGTTAAACTGTTTGTATCAATCGATTTAGATGTATATCGTCATAGCTCAGTGGTTAAAGAATCAGGCTTGTGAACTGCATGTCATGAGTTCGAATCCACCTGGGGCTTTTATTCATGTTTACTGAATGAAATTTTTGAAAATATCATTTTTTAACTTAAATTGCACATTTTTTCGCCTATTTGACATAAATACTTCTTATCCATCATGCTTTCTATCATAATCAAGTAATTTTCTGCTGATTTGAGAAACTTTTTCAAGGTGTAGTGAGGCACCTTAAACAAGGTAACAAATAAGACTTATTATTCATTGGTGCGCGAGTTTCTAATATTTGAATAATAACAAAAAGAGTCATAAAGCATACAGATGTCGACATAACAACCATGTTTATGTCTTAGGCAACTGTGTGGTCACCAAGGCATTATCAAAGACACCTAGACATCGTTAAGGGGCCAAATACTTGATTTGTCAATAAAACAAGAAAAGACAGCAATATGTCGAAACATTGTGACGTAAAACTATCCAGCAATTGTGTAATTTTCTTATTAGTCCAAGTCTTGGTCTAAGGAAACACGTTCAAAAGGCAAAAACAAGTCATTTAAATGTCAAAGACTGGGGAAAAAAGAACGAGATTGCTGAGAAAAACTTATCGGTTTTTTTTTCGTTCTTATCATGCTAGATTTTAATTTTCTTATTGGTTAGATTCAAACTAATGATAATATTCAAAATATAAACATCTAATTGGCGAAATGAAATCTAAATTAAGAATCAATTGGAAGCTTTATAAACATAACAGGCATTGTTTTGTGACATAAAAAAGCAGGTCATTGTTAGTAAAAAGAAGTAAAATGAAACATGTGCTGATTACAAAAACGCCAAAACATTCATTGAGCATAAACGTTATTAAAAGATCATGTGATATACCAATGCTTTTTAATCATTAGAAATTATCTAGTTATGTTTTAGAAAGTACTCTAATAGAAATATCCGTAGCATTGCGATAACGCTGATGTTTAGTCCACCATTTTGATTATTCGTATTTCAGATGACTAGTTTTTCTTTCCAGGGAGAGCCATTTGCAGACTACCCCCAGACATAGGACCGTGTGATGGTATTTGTCCACGTTACTACTTCGACTATAAACAACGCACCTGTAGAAAATTTGATTTTGGATGCTGCGAAGGAAACGCCAACAACTTTAAAACTAAGTCACAATGCCGGGAAGTATGTCAAAGTAAGTGTTTTTTTAGCTCACCTGAGCTGAAAGCTCAAGTGAGCTATTCTGATCACTTTTTGTCCGTCGTCCGTCCGTCCGTCCGTCTGTCCGTCCGTCTGTCTGTCCGTCTGTAAACTTTTTACATTTTGAACTTCTTCTCTAAAACCGCTTATCCAATTTCAACCAAATTTGGCACAAAGCATCCTTATGGGAGGGCGAATATAAATTGCAGAAATAAAAGTCCGATCTGTATTCAAAGCTGAGAAAACCTTGAAACTGTATAAAAAGGGGGGTGCATTTTAAAAAATCTTCTTCTCAAGAACTACTGATTCCAATTCAACGTAGTTTAGCATAAATTATCCTCATGGGAAGGAAAATATAAATTGCAAAAATTAAGGTCTAATTCTGTTTCAAATCTGAGTTATTACGAAAATAATAATAAAGGAAAGGCGTGTTTCAATCAGTTTAATAGCTTCGGATTCGGCATCCGGTAAAATGGGTAGACAAGACTTGGCCTGGGAAAAACAAAAGATTGGCAGTTATTAATCTGCCAATCTCATTAAAATTTCAGGATATATGATGGACCAGTATATTTGTATTTGCTGTAAATATTGCTGCAAAATAATGCGTATTTTGGAATTGACGATTGCCGATCTGCCCCGGCTTTTATTTTGCCACGGCCCGGGTTTGCGTACCCATTTTACCAAGTCTCGTATTCCATACATCTAAAACGAGGTTCTTTGTTTAAAGCAGCCATGACATTATACGAAAAAGGGTCGATCTGACTATGATGAATTTGCTTGTTGTGCAACAGTTCGCGAATGATGGGAAATTTTTGAAACATGCAAAATATATTGGTGCCGATTTTGTGTAGTAAATTGAGGCTAAATATTTCAACGCGTTGAAAGTTTTCACACATAACGTTGGTGTTAGCTTGTTCTGATTTTCGTTTCGTTTTCATTATTTATGCTTTGTAACCTGGGAACTATCGTCTGTATTTCGTGATTTTTACGTATCAAATCAAACAGAGACTTCGGTAAATCAAACAGTTAACTGTTTACCTGCGCAAATTAAGCAAAATCTGATGTATCAAAAAAGTACTGAAAAAACAATTCATTCTATCGGTAATTCGGCATTATATTTTGCGTAATGGTAGATTAATGCAATAGGTTTTGTTGAGATGCTCGGCTTTTTCTCGAGTTTATTCAGTTTAAATAGAGTTTGATATCGCTGTCGGAAATATGTAGGTATATACATGTACATGTATATATATGATTCATTTCGAAAAAATAAATTGTGTTCTTTATTTGTTATAGTGCATGTTTCTTGTGTTTTAATTGTGTACAATTTCTATTTACTAACCATATTTGAGTGTTAAGCTTCGAATTATAAGCAAGATACAGAGATTTGCTCACAATTCTATGTTTGTACACAGATCTTAAAAACTAAAGATTAAAAAAGTAAAAAAAATTTGTCAATATTTATTAAGAAAATTTTCAAAGTCTCTTCTTCCAGAAACTTCTTAACCTTTTTTAGCTCACCTGAGCCAGTCTTCTTCTCAAAAACTATTAGGCCAGGAAAGCTCAAATTTGAGTGGAAGCATCCTCAGAAAGTGTAGATTCAAGTTTGTTCAAATCATGGTCACCTGGGGTAGGGTGGGGCCACAAAAGGGGGATCATGTTTTACATAAGAATATATAGAGAAAATCTTTAAAAATCTTCTTCTCAAAAACTATTAGGCCAGGAAAGCTCAAATTAAAATGGAAGCATCCTCAGGTAGTGTAGATTCAAGTTTGTCAAATCATAGTTCCCATGGGTAGGGTGGGGCCACAATTGGGGGATCAAGTTTTACATAGGAATATATTGAGAAAATCTTTAAAAATCTTCTTCTCAAAAACTATTAGGCCAGAAAAGCTCAAATTTGAGTGGAAGCATCCTCAGATAGTATAGATTCAAGGTTGTTCAAATCATGGTCCCCGGGGATAGGGTGGGCCACAATTGGGGGATCAAGTTTTATATAGGAATATATAGAGGAAATCTTTTAAAAATCTTCTTCTCAAAAATATTTGGCCAAGAAATCTCAAATTGGCATGTAACCATCCTTAGGAAGTGTAGATTCAAGTTTGTTCAAATCATGGTCCCTGGGGGTAGGGCGGGTCACAATGGGGGATGAATTTTTATAGATAGAGAAAATCTTTAAAAGTCTTCTCCTCAAAACTATTAGGCCTGGAAAGGCCATATTTGAGTGGAAGCATCCCCAGATCATATAGATTCAAGTTTGTTTAAATAATAGTCCAGGGGTAGGGTGAGGCCACAATGGGGGATGAATTTTTACTTAGGAATATATAGAGAAAATCTTTAAAATCTTCTTTTTAAAGAATTTTTGGCCAGAAAGGGTTTAAATATGTGTAGAGGCATCCTTGGGTAGTGTAAATTCAAGTTTGCAAAATCACAGTCATTAGTGGTAGGGCGGGACCGTGATGGCGGTTTGAATTTTTACATAGGAATATAAAGAGAAAATCTTTAAAACTATTCTGGGAAAGTGTTCAGTTCAAAACTCAGTACTTAGTGTGAAAGCAAAGGTTATGCAGATTTAAGTCTGATGAAACCGTGATTCCCTAGAGAAAAATGGGGCCATGAAATGGGGGGGGGGGGTATATAGGAATAGAGAAAAATCTTCTTACAGGTACAACAACAAAAGGGGCTTGGTATTTACCAAAAAATAAGAGGTTGATAAAAATTGGCAGATTTTCAATTTTTTTAGCAAGATCTACTGTACTCAGTTGTCAATATATTTTGATACTGTAATGCTAATTTGATCAGAATTAAGGCAATTGTTGCTCAGGTGAGCGATGTGGCCCCTGGGCCTCTTGTTTTACTCTTGTAGCTCAAACATTTGACATGGCACTCTATCAACTCGTTTACGTCTGATATTCTCTCGTTTGTACAAAACCTATAACGACTTAAGACATTCTTGGGTCTACAGACCGTTATAAATATATATAATCATGTTCTAATACAATATATAGTGTAAAAATTAAGTTTCACTTTGTCATTTTCCGAAAATAATCTTTTTATCCATCTTTATACATTTTAATTATAAATTAATTGCTTTTGACGTTAGGCCGATTTTGGCTAAACATGGATTTAGTACTTTCTGCATAAAGCAAGTGTTTTTCTATTTTTTGCTTAATATTTTTTTACCATTTATTTCATAGAATGTTTACAGCTTTTATTATTAGCTATGAATTAATCAAAATGATTTTTTTTGGCAGACGACAGAGACTGAGAATCGGCCGAATATTGTTAAAAGAAGACAAAGAACTCGTAATTTAATTTTAACAGAATAATGTTGTACATTTTGTTCCTACACTGTAAAATCTTGCAGATTTGCAGAAAGAGAAGGCATTGCAAATAAAACATGTGAAGCAAATGAACACTTCTACAATAAACCAATTTCAAAAGCTATTTTTTTTATTTATTGTAAATGTATGCCTTTAAATATATAATTGACTTTATTGGTTTTTTTCTTCAATATTTAATAATACAAAGATGAAAAGTTGTCAATCGTCACGTTAATATTTATAGCTTTCATTACATGACAATAAAAACATAAGTTATATAGTATATAAAAGCAGAAAACAAAGCAAATATTGATTTAATAATCTACAGTATTTATATTCTGTACCGAAGATGCTTCACTCGACTGGTTTTGTTTTTGAATAGCGACTAATAATTCTCTATGATTTTTTTGTAATTAGTGGCTTTAAGATATATTTATTATTAATCATGTGATGCATTTTTTAAAAATAAAATGCAGAGTAGAATGCTCTATTTGAGGCCACACAGATAGCATTATGTATATTCAGAGTTCACGCACAGATTAGTTTCCACAGCTTGTAGTCAACACAAAACAGTAGTCCCACACAGAGTAGCCGGTATATGTTAAAGTCACACGTAAAGTCGTGTAAATATCGTGAAGTTACAACGAAGAAAAGTGAGCACAACTTGGGTAAAAAAAACCAACAGTTGTTTGAACTACTTAGTACACTAGTACAAATTGAGGAGTAAGCAGCACGTTGTTGTTAAAGCCCCATATGTTTTTTTGAGGAATATACAATTACACTTTTCGGAATAACAAATATTGCATTGAAATGTCTGAAAAGTCTCTAAAACTTTGAGTTACACATATAGTATACTGTTTAATCTTACAGTGATTTTAATAAAGCTTAAAACCATGGTAATAGAAAGTAATGAGTGTTTCTATGCTTATCTATTGACATGATTCAAATTAAGTTCCTATACTTTAGTTATGGCATCTCATTATGATATTTATATGCATACATCATTTTCGTAATCATCAAACATTATACAAGTGTGAGTATGCCATATGTTTAATTATGTGACATTACAAAAGTATTGTTTTTTTTTTTTTTTTAGGTCTATCTAGTTACGAAGATTTAGCAATCCGAGGAGTGAACTATTCAATAAGACCTAAGGGATACTAATCTTGATCAAAACAGCAATAATTGTTTTATCGTATGATTTTGTGATAAAGTGATACAGATATGTCTATCAAATTAAGTATTTGTTCTTATTACCTTACTTTACTTTGCTATGATCAGGTTAAAGCAATAATCAAACACAGTGAGTAAAACAAATTTTAATGGACGACAAAATTGAACCACCCCGAAATCTAATGCTTCCACAGTATACTTTATTACTATGAACATAAACCAACAAAACTTTGAAAATGTTTAATCAAAGTGTGTTTAGAGCAGCCAATGCAAAACGAGATCTCACTATATTTAAGACAATACGCAAAATATGCCAGCATAAAGTACTTCTTGAATAGAATAGACATTTTGATAAATGTAACTGCCGGTAAATCCTTTTTTTGCACTAGTTAGATATATATTCTCCAACAAGTTTTTACAGGTATAAACAAGAAATTGAGAGCGTTGACTTTTATTCCTTTGAGATTTCATTAGTTAGGAAAAGGTTATATAAGCTCCATCGCTTTTGAATCAAATGATAACCTACGTGTGTCGTGTGTGAATCATGCAGAGGTTAGCACAATTATTCTTACTGGCAGCTCTTACAGTAAGTTGAACTATATCGTTTATTTAAAATTTATCACTATCGTGTAGAAAATTACGTACATGGTTTTAAATGGTACTTAAAAATTACTTAAAGGTGTTCACGATTAAATACAAATCGTTTAGCGATATTTTTTTAATAATGACAACAACACTTTTTTAAAAACCTTGTTCCCCTCGTTTATAACGGATATTGCACTAAATTACGATAAGATGGATTTATGAAAAATGTTTTTTTTTTCAAACGCTGTAATTTACTTCCTAAGTTTGGTACAATAATATTTATTGATATTATACCGATATCGTTTGAACTAAAATACACATAACTATTCAAAACAAGTCGCTGAAATGTTTTGATCAGTGTATGATGTCCATTTACAATAAATAATTAAAAACCTAGAATATATTAAGTACGCCGACATATGATTATATGCGATTTTTTTTTTACTTATTAAAAACGTCTTGAAAGTGTAATTTTTTGCAAAGTTAATATGATTTTTTTCCCCAGATAGTAAAGATATATAAATTTAAAATATTGGCATTATAGGATTAATTTCATTTGTCCTCATCATACTTTTAGGGTTGATTTTGTTTGGGTTATTTCCTGATCAATAGATACTAAATTTACAAGTTATTCAGTGTTATGCAATACCAGCTGCCTACATGGTCGCACAGATCACACAAACTTTAATATAGCGATGTTTTGCTAACAGCGCGGCATTAGCAATTAACCATTCATTGCTGCAAATGTCTTTAATTTTTTTCTATTTAAGCAACATTTTCCAAAATAGTTCCTGTTTATTAGTTAATGATGCCTTCTATTTGTAATTGC